>ML796026.1:112140-127759 GCA_009831015.1 Picea engelmannii | reverse complement strand
TGATGAGTAGTTGACACATGATTGGTACATACTTGGTACATGGTTGGATGCACTTGTTTATGGTACAAGTTGATTACAGGTTGGTGCATGGTTGATGCACTTGTTTATGGTACAGGTTGATTACAGGTTGATGCATGGTTGATACATGGTTTAGATTTATTGGTACAGGTTTACAGTGGTATATCTCACAGTGATAGTGTGATAGTGGTTCCATCATTCTACTTCTACGTCAGGGTGGTAGGACGGGGCAAGGACAGGTGGTTGTAGCCACCTTCCAGTTGTAGCCAGAGAACATAGGGTGTTGTAGCCTCCTTTTGGTTATAGCCAGAGAATTGGGGAGTTGGTGTCTCCCTCAGGTTGTAGCCTGAGAAACTAGGGGGTTGGAGCCTCCTTCCAGTTGCATCTGGAAAACCAAGGAATTTGGTGCTTCCAATGAATGTAATTCTTCAAGACATATAAGAAAAAGCATTATGTGGTTTTCTCCCAATTTGAGTTTCCACGTAAAACACTGGTGTACTGTGTATGTGTGTGATTGTTTATTTCTTATTGCTCATTATTGGATAATAATTCTACATTGATATAACATTTGAAGAAAAATGATTATAATTACGCTATTACTGATTCACCCCACCTCTCAGTAATCCAACAATTGGCATCAGAGTAGGTTACTTTAGAAATCAATTTAACCACTGAAAGGTAGATCATGGAGAGTACCAACTTGTATAAAAATGGAATACCACAGTTTGATGGACATAAGTATTCTTTTTGGAGCATAAGGATGAAGGCATATATACAGGCACGAGGATTTCAAGTTTGACAATCAAATGTGGATGGATACATAGCACCAGTAGTTCCACCAACAAATGACAAAGTAGTGGAACTCGGTGAGAATAATTCCAAAGCCATAAATTCACTTTTGAATGGTCTCAATGATACGGTATTCACCAAAGTTGCAGATTGTAAATCTGCTAAAGAGATTTGGGACAATCTTCGAAATGTTTATGAAGGAGATTCAAAAGTCAAAAAAACAAAGCTTCAAACTTACAGAGGTCAGTTCGAACAACTAAAAATGAAGGAAGATGAAGATATCGCAGCCTACTTCTTACGATTCGATGAAACAGTGAATGCAATCATAGGATTGGGAGAAGAAATCAAAGAATCTGTAATTTTTCAAAAGGTACTAAGATCTCTTCCTATGAGATTCAACCCTAAGATATTAGCACTAGAAGTTTTAGTACTTTTAACCACAATATATTCCTCAACAATATTCAACAGTTTATCATTAGCATTCAATATATCATCAACAGTACAATCATAAACAACAACAAATCACAATAGATACACAGTACACTAGAATTTACATGGAATCCAAAATGGGATAAAACCACATAATGCTTTTCTTATATATCAAAATAATACATTCATTGGAAGCACCAGCTTCCTGATTCTCTAGCTACAACTAGAAGGAGGCTCCAACCCCCTATTCTCAGGCTTCGACCTTGAATGAATCTACAACTCCTTGAATTATCTAGCTCCAACCAGAAGGAGGATAAAACCCCCTGAGCTCTCTGAATCCAAATAAACGGTGGCTACAAAAACCTATCCTTTCCCCATCCCTCAACCCTGAAAGATAAGTCTAGACCCACTATCACTATCACAAACTATGCCACTATCACTACCAATTTCACTACCAATGTCCCACTGTATTTGTCATTGTCACTGTCTCATAAACCTATACCTATTCGTCAATCAACTAACATATGTACCATACCATGCATCAACTGTATACCAACATACATAATATCTCATGCATCAATCACGAACCAAAGATACATAAATAAAGAATAGTGAATCATGAACTAGAGCATAAACCATGTGTAACCTATACCATATACTATATCATCAACCATATGTAGATGTGTACCATATCATCAATGAAGTATCTCAAAGAACCAATACATGCATATCCCACCATACAACATGAATATACCTCAACCATGTATAATCAACTCAAAGACATGAACTATAATAACCATGCCATATGCTGAACTATATATAAGAGTGCTCCTCACTTAGCCAAAAAAACAAGATATACCATATCCAAGTACCAGACCAACTATACCAAGTATGCCTCAACCATACACCATATCATGACCAAACATAGCCATCAAAAAAAATATACAGCCATACCAATACCTATGTAGCTAACCTGAAGCTATGAGATGTTAACCTATAAAATTCCTTCAGACTTCAGGGACTTGGTACCAACATTTACTCAATCATTCATGAGCATTTTTACAGATACATTACTTTCTCTTCTACTTCCCGCGTATATACTCACTTTTCTTCACTGTATCCCTTGTACACATGTTCCCTTTCTGAACTGTAACCCGTGAATACCTCAAAAACTATGGTTTACCACAACTCTAAAAATTTCTCCTTTAACCATCCTTTTCTACCTCAAAAAATGACGTCACAACCTTAGAAAAAATATCACAAGTTCACAAGATAGATAATCAATGAATGAATGTGTGAGTGTTCTTGTGAATGACTCCTTGAGGTATATTTATATTTGTTCTAGGTAACTCCTCTCCTGAATTTAGGGTTTCTATATTTTTCTTGTTACAACAACTTTACCCTTTTTTTAAAGACTTGTAACCAACTAGGCGCTTCTTGACCACTTCTTTGGGGCTTACAAATTCATAAAGTCATATCTCCCTAACCGTGAGGAATTACGTGGTGTTCCACATATAATAAAAAATGACACTACGATTTCTATCCTTATATGAGGGTATTTCCTGCATTTACTTTGTCCATCATTTCCATAATCCTCATTCAAATTCGGGTATGAAAACCACACCATCATGCTTCTTCAAGGTTTGACATCAATGAAAACCAAACTATCAACAGTCTCCCCCTTTGACATTGATGACAACACTTAAGCATGAAAATATTTATTCCCATGTTCCCCCTTGTGACCATTGCTTCCCCTGTCTGCATGCTTCTCTCTCTCTCTGTCTCCATGTGTTTCTCTATCTCTCCCCCTTTTTCATCAATGACAAAGGGTAATCCTCCTCTCGAAGTAGCTCCCCCTATCTACAAGCCTCTGTTGTCTCTATTGATCTTTCTCTTCATGGTTCTTCCTCATGTAACTCTATGATGTATATGAAAAGAATTCAGAAAGGTTCTTTACTTGAAATTCTTCAAGACTTATGTTTCTCTCCCCCTGTGTTGTTAATATTGATGTTGTGTGAATCAATGTGGGGTAGAAACTACTCCAATCTTCTGTCATAGATACTCAAAAGTTTCCCTTGCAAGTGGTTTGGTGAAGATATATGTAATATTCTCTTTTGTCTCAATATAATCTAGCTTGATGTTCTCCTTTGTAGCATGTTCCCGTAAAAAGTGATACTTTCTCGGAATGTGCTTCGTCTTAGAATGCATCACTAGATTATTTGATATATTGATGGAGATGATGTTGTCACAAAGTATTGAAATGGGATCATCAAAATTTAATTTTATATAATGCAGGGTCTTCTTCATCCAAAGAACATAAGTACACCAAGACGATGCTGCAATGTATTTTTATTCTACTATAGACAAAGATGCTAATGCCATTTTCTTGATTAACCTTGATACCAAACACTCACCTAAGTAGAAAGTTGCTCCACTTGTACTTATTCTATCATCAATGCAACCTGCCCAATCAACATCTATGTAGGCAACACGAGATAGATCCTTCACTTTTGGATACCATAATCCAAACTCTTCGGAACCTTTGAGGTATCTGACTATCCTCTTTAATGACATAACATGTGATTCCTTCTGTGCTTCTTGAAGCCTTGCAACATGTCCAATTTCCTCCATCGCATCTGGTATGGAGGTTGCTACATAGAGTAATATGCCTATCATTGATCTGTATTTTCTCTAATTTGCATCCTTAGAATCATCATCCTTACTTAACTTACAACTAGTCTGCATAGGAGTACTGACTGGTTTGCAATCTATCATTCCAAACTTCTTCAATATTTATCTTATATACTTGGTATGAGAGATAAATATGTATGTGTTACTATGACATATCTAGAGACCCAAAAATAAATAAATAAATGCAAGTAAAGACATCTCGAATTAATTTTGCATGTTTTTGGAAATTTTTTTACTCATGCCGTCATCATCACTTCCGAAGATAATATCATCAACATAACTTCAATTATCAAGATAATATCTTGATTTACCTTTATGTAGAAATTGTTGTATGTGTTTCCTTTCTTGAACCCTTACTGTTGTAGGTATCTATCCAGTCTTGAATAACATAGTATCGGGGCCTACTTGAGTCCATATAATTCTTTCTTTAACTTGCAAACGTAATATTCCTTTTTTGATAGAAGGAACCCTTAAGGTTGCTCGATGTAGACTTCTTCTTCTAGTTCTCCATTTAGAAAGGATGACTTTACATCCATCTGATATACCTTGATTCTCTTTGAACAAGAATAGGATAAGATCAATTTGATTACTTCCATCCTAGAAACTGGGGAAAACATTTCTTCAAAATATATACCTTCAACTTGACAATATCCTTTGCATACCAATCTTGCTTTGTTCCTGGTAACTTGTTCATCCTTGTTCAACTTGTTTATGAAGATCCACTTTGTACCAATTACGTTCTTTTTCTTCGGTCTTGGAACCATTTCCCCTATATCATTATTCTCTATCTGATCCAATTCTTTATCCATAGCTTTGATCTAGTGTTCATCCTTGATGGCTTCTTCAAAACTGCTCGACTCAATAGTATATAATAGTGCTAGGTGTTGATGTTTTGGTGAGCATATTCTTATTTTGGTTTCAAATCCTTCATCTTTATTGCCAATGATATGTTATGATGGATGATTTTACTGCACTCATCTTCTAGGTGTATTTGGAGGTAGTTGAAGATCATGTTGTTCTTTCTCTTCTTATGGCTACTCTTCTTCTTCATCTGATTCTTCATCTACTTCTTCTTCGTGATCATGTTCCACTGAATATTTTCTACTTTATTTTATCTTTCATCCATCTGTCTCATCAATCATAACATTGATGTTTTCTACTATTTTGTTGAGTCTTAGATTGAATCATTTGTATTCTTTCCTTTTTCTTGAGTACCCAACTGGTATGCCTTTATCAACTCGAGAATCAAATTTCCCAATTCTTCTATCTTCTGTTTTGATGTAGCATTTACTTCTGAAAACTCTAAAGTGCTTCACATTTTCTAGTCTTCCTTTCCATAGCTCGTATCGAGTATTATCATTGTTATTTTTGAGCATCCATATTTTTTGAATGTGAACTGTTGTATGTAGAGCTTGTACCCAAAAGACATATGTCAACTTGGAATCCATTAACATGGTTCTGGCCATTTCATTTACTATTTTGTTCTTCCTTTTGACAACTCCATTTTTTTGAGGTGTCCTGGCTACTGAGAATTACCTCTTTATCCCATGATTACTACATAATTCCATGAACTCCTTTGATGTAAATTCTCCTCCATTGTCTGATCTCAAGAATTTGATTTTCAACTCTATCTCAATTTCAACCATCTCTTTATATGTCTTGAAGTTTTCGAATGACTTTGACTTCTTCTTGAGAAAGAAGACTATAGTCATTATTGTGTAGTCATCAACTAGTAACATGAGGTACAATTCACCTTTCAATACCTTCTTTCTTTTCGGTCCAAATAGATCAGTATGTACAATCTCCAGTGGTTTTTTGTGGAGTACTCCTTTGATTTGAACTTGGTCTTGGTTTTTTTCCCCTATAGACAATGCTTGAATAGAATATTTTTTGGATTTGAGATCTGGGACATGTATATAACTACTTCCCTTTTTCTAACTTTGAACATATTATCAAAATTAATGTGACCCATTCTTCTGTGCTAGAGCCAACTTTCATCATCCTTTCCTAAGCAACATCTTTCCTTTCCGATTTCATTTAGAACATATATGTTGCTTGGAGTTATTACAATTGTAGCCACCAATTTCCCTAATTCTGCTTTCCTTATCTTTCACTTCTTTGAGTCAAACACAACTATGTGTCCTTCATCACACATTTGACTTACACTTAACAAATTGTGTTTCATGTCTTCGACTAGTAAAACATTTTCTTTCATGGCATCCTTACTTTCGAGTTTGATTGTTCCTTTTCCAATAATTCTGGTTGAGTTGTCATTCCAAATGAAAATGATCCTTCTCTTTCCTTATTCAATTTCAGAAACCTGTCTTTATCACTTGTCACATTCTTTGAGCATCCACTTTCAACATACCATCCACGTTTCTTGTGTTGAGCTTGTAGAGCAAGGTTTCATTCTTCAATGTTGAATTGATCATGTTTTCTTATCCACAACCTTTGTGGTTCCTTCTTCAAAATGATGATATTCTAATTTGGTTCCCTTGGAAGAATAATGAGTATGCAATCTTTAGCCATATGCACAAATTTGTTGCATTTGTAGCATTCTACCTCATCACCCAATGATCCAAATATGTTGTAGTTTCTTTTTTGAGATTCATGAGATATTCTTGGATAACTATTTTTTGTATGGCCTTCGTAGTTTCTTATGTTATTGTTATTGGCTCTACAATTCACAACTTTGTGCCCAAAATTATTACATGAATTACATAAACCAAGAAAAAATAGTTTGATACCTGGGAGTGGAATATATTCAGAAAGGTGCTTCTCTTCTAAATCCTTCTTATTCTTGAGGTATTTCTATAGCTAGTTCTTTCTTATACTAAATTCTAAATCTTCTAGTTGGTGCAGTGTATCTGCAATCTTCTTCTTGAGTCTTCCTATCTTCTTCTTTCTTAGAGGGACCTCTAACGACTTCTACATAGCTTCTTGGTTATGCTTCTTACTTCGTCGTTTTGGAGCTTGAACCTTTATATGTCTGGTTGTATCCTAATCCGTATCTGCCATAGTAAGGTCTTTGAATGTTAGTTATATTATCCAATATCCTTGTGTTTTTTTGTTGCATGTCGTTCTTCTGAAGATATTTTCTTAGAGTGACTATCCCTACTTCTAATCCTTCGATGATCATGTCCTTTTGATCTAACTATCCTCTGAGTGTTTCTTCAATTATTTTCTCTTCTTCTGCTTGAATTTTTAGCTTTGTGATCATCTGTTCAACTTATTTGGAGTTAGAGTTTTGAGATCCTTATTTCTTCTTTAGTTCTTCCTGGAGTGACATTTTTTTTTCCTTTTTTCAACCCTTAGAGCTTCTATGGAACTGATCAATTCTTATTTGTAATTAGATTCCAACTCTTTGCATTCTTCTTCAGAGCCTTCTTCATCGGAGTATTCTACTGCCATAAAAATTACTCTCTTTGTATCATTGTTGTTGTCTTCATCTTTGTCTGATGATGAATTGTATTTCTTGGTGCAAATAATTTTCTTGAAAAAATTATTTTTGTTTCTTCTACCTTTTTGGATTTTCTTTTTCTTTTTAGAGTCATCTTATTCATTATTTTCCTTATTATTATAGGGATATTTAGAAGAGAAATGACCAACACCATCACAATTAAAACATTTCAATGGAATCATACCTTTTTATTTGTCGGTTCCTCTCTTCAACTTTCTTACAAAGTTTGCTACCTCTTCATCTTCCTCTGAACCATTGATGCAACTACAATCTAATTTGGGCTTATGTTTGTATTTCTTCTTTGACTTCTTGGATGCCTTGAATGCTACTTATTTTTTTTCCAGATTATATTTCTCTATCCTCATCTCACAGGTAGTGAATATTGTGTGTAACTCATCCATGGTCATTGTAGATGGGTCCACTCTTTTTTCTAGAGATAAAATATTTGAATCAAATCTCATTGGTAGAGAAATTAATACCTTTCTAAAAACAATCAGTTCCTTTATCTTGTCTTCCAAAAATTTGATACTGCTAACTATTTCATCGACTCGCAGAAAGTAAGATGTTATGTTTTCATCTTCATTCATATTCAATTGTTTGAACTTGGCTCTAAAAATCTGAAGTTTAGCTTCCTTAACTTTATCATCTCCTTCGTAGATATTCTTTAGTTTGTCCCACATTTCTTTTACAGATTCATAGTGGATAATATTGGTATGTATTGATAGAGTCAAACAATTCTCGATAGTGTTTCTAGACCTTGAATCATTTTCTTCAAGTTTATTTCCATCTTTACTCATCGTGGGAGTATTTGGTGATTTGTATCCATCTAGTATTGATCGCCAAACATCGAATCATTGTTATTGTATATACTTATTCATTCTTTTTCTCTAGAAGGAATATTTCTCTCCATCAAACTGTGGTACCCCAATCTTAGCATAATCCACGATCTCCTTCCAGTATTTATATTTCTTCTTGAAGGACCTGCTTTGATACCAACTTTTGGATTACTGAGAGGGGGGGTGAATCAGTAATGAGCGATATTCATAAGTTTATCATTAAAATTCAATATATCATAAAAATTATAATCATAAACAACATCATATCACAATAGATACACAATACACCATAATTTACATGGAAACCAAAATGGGAGAAAACCACAAAATTATTTTCTTATATATCAAAAGAATACATTCATTGGAAGAGAAAACTTCCTGATTCTGAAGATACAAATGAAAGGAGGCTCCAACCCCCTATTCTTAGGATCCGACCTAAAGGAATATACAAATCCCTAAATTCTCTATCTCCAACTACAATGTGGCTACAACCCCTTGAGTTCTCTAGCGACAACCACCTATCGTTGGCCCGTCCTTCCACCCTTAAAGATAAGTGTAGACCAAATTTCATTATCAAAAAATATTCCACTATCACTGCCACTATCACTACCACTATCCCACTGTCTCTGTCACAGTCATTGTCTCATCAACCTGTATCTACTCATCAAGCAACTAACACTTGTACCATACCATGCATCAACTATATACCAACATACACATTATCTCATTCATCAGTCATGAACCAAAGATACATCAATAAGGAATAGTGAATCATGAACTAGAGCATCAACCATGTGTAACATGTACCATATACTATATCGTCAACCATATGCAGATCTGTACCATATCATCAATGAAGTATCTCAAAGAATCAATGCATGCATATGCCACCATACAATATGAATATACCTCAACCATGCATAATCAACTCAAACATTTGAACTATAAGAACCATGTCATATGTTGAACCATATATAAGAGTGTTCCTCACTCATCCAAGAAACCAAGATATACCATATCCAAGTACCAAACCAACCATAATAAGTATGCCTCAACCATACACGGTATCATGACCAAAAGTAAGAATAAAAAATAATAGACAACCATACTAATACCTATGTAGTTGACCTGAAACTCTGAGATGTTGACATGTAGACTTCCTTTAGACTTCAAGAACCCAGTACCAACATTTACTCATTCATTCATGAGCATTTTTATAGATACATGACTTAATCTTCTACTGCCCACATATATACATGCTTTTATCCACTGTATCCTATGTACATACACTCCCTTTCTGACCTGTAACCCATGTATACCTCAGAAACTAGGGTTTGTTGCAAATCCAAAAATATCAACTTCGACCTTCCTTTTCTGCCTCATAAAATGTCGTCACAACCTTGGCAAAAATATCACTAGTTCACAAGATAGATAATCAATGAATGAGTGTGTGAGTGTGCTTGTGAATGACTCCTTAAGGTATATTTATATTTGTTCTAGGTAACTCCTCCACTTAATTTAGTGCTTCTAGAGTTTTCTTGTTACAACAACTTTACCTTTTCATTAAATACTTGTAACCAAATAGGGGCTTGTTGACCAATTCTTTGGGGATTACAACTTCAGAAAGTCATATCTCCCTAAGCTTGAGAAATTATATGGCGTTCCACATATCATTGAAAACGACATGACGAGTATTATCCATCTCTGAGGGTATTTCATGCATTTACTCTATTCGTCATGTCCATATTCCTCATTCAACTTTGGGTATCAAAACCACACCGTTGGAGCTTCTTCAAGGGTTGACATCAATCAAAACCAAAATATCAAAAAATCCAAGCATAAATTAAAGGGAAAGAAGGAAAATTATCACAAAAAGAGAGGAAACTTCAAACCCACTAAGGATTCTTCCAACTCTGAAGAAGGAAAATCAAAGAAGGAGAAAAACAAATGTAGCTATTGCAACAAAGGATATCACCCAGAAAGCTCATGCATGAATAAAAATATTGATCTAATGGCACAAGTTTTGCAAAAAAACAACCTTGGAGATTACATACCAAGGAATGTTGAGAAAATGTCTGGAGACAATTCACGAGAAGATCGAGGATATGCACATGCATTGATAGCTATATATTCCTCACCAAATGCATGGATATTATATTTTTGTGCATCAATTCATATGGCTACCACACAAGATACTTTTTCCTCTTTGAAACCTTACATAGGACCTCCCATTTTAGTGGAAGATGACACTCTTGTAAAAGTTTGTGGACAAGGAAGAGTATACCTAGACAATGGATGTTTCAAGAATGTATTGTATGTTGCAAATATATCCATACATATACTCTTGATATATTAGATCACTCAATTTAGCACAAGAAACCAGGTAAAATTCAACCTAGATTCAGTGATTATCTCTGACATGGAAAATGGTTCCAAATTTGATGTCAGAGAGGATGATCACTATTCTAGGTTGTATACCTTTTCACATTTTGTTCCTAGATATAATTTTGTTATGATACTAACACATGAAAATGAATAAAGTGGATTATGGCATGAAATTTTTGGACATTTAAATTTTATGTACTTGCAACAATTAATCAAGAAAGTAATGTTAAATGGTATACCAAACATCAAATTCATTGATGGAGTTTGTCAAGGATGCATACTTGGAAAACACCCTGAAGAAAAGTTTGAGAAAGGAAAATCATGGTGATCATCCTCCATTATCGAGTTTGTGCATAGTGATGTATTTGTTCCTTTTCCAAATCCATCAATGAGAAAAGAAATATATGTTGTTACATTAATTTATGGCTGGTCCAGATACACATGGATCTACTTTCTCAAATTCAAATACGAAGTCTTTGAATTCCTTAAATATTTCAAGGAACTTGCGGAAAATCAATTAGGGAAAAGGATCAAAATCCTTCACATGGACAATGGGGGATAATATGTAAATAAATATGTGGAAAATATTTGTTCTAAATCTAGCACATAATTGCAACACACAATACCCTGTGTTAACACATAAGGTTGTATGGGTCAATAAGTCTTCTTTGTTTTGATTTTTGAGTCATAGGGTTCATGGAACATAGGTTTTGAAGTTATTAGGTTGCGTTCATATGGTTACAATCGGTTCTAAAAGGGATAGGTCTATGTTTATCCTAAGCCTTAAGTTTGAGTCATATGATGATTGTCATGTCAAGATCTAAACCCTTACAAGTCACACTCTTGTTTTTATTCATCATGATTTTGACATGTCACACCTCCAGCCTGTAACTAAGATTCCTTTTGTCACTATCCATCCACACAAGGTTCAACTCAAGTTAAGTTTGTGTGCTGCCAACTCACTAGGAGAGTTTGCAACGTACTCCAAGTACATTTTTCTTTCATCTCTAATCATTGCTTTAAAGGATCTTTTCAAAAATATTTTATGGTTATCAGGGCCTGCTTTTTAACCATTTTCAGGGATTATGTCACCAAATTTTATAACAATTTACGTGAAGTGCATGATCCATTTTGAAATTGGCATTGTGAACTCACAATTAGAAGCGTTGTGAACTGGTATAGGCACTGTGAACTGGAGGAAAGAGAGGGTTGTAGCTTGGATAGGTTGCAGGCACTCATGTTCAGACTTATCAACAGCCTCGGAGCTACTATGTACCCTATGAATTTTTTTATACCATTTTGAAAGGTTGAGGAGGGTGTTTGGTAAAATTCTTAAAATTGGTGCTGCGAACCGATAGACAAGGGCATTGTGAACTCATTTCCTATAGTAGATTCTTCTAAATATTTGATCATAACTCCAAAAAGATGATGTGGGTTTTTTGAAAATATTTTTTGGAGGAGCATGATAGCGGCATTGACTTGCTGACCAAATTTCATCCTGACCCAATTTGGCATTCGAGAGATATAATTAAAACACCACTGCGCTGGAAACTGGCACTACAAACTCTTAGTTTTGCATAGTTGTTGGATATTCTCCTTGTTTGGAGGTTGACACCTATCAAGGAAGTTTCAAATGGTATCCTAGGAGTTATTTGAACATGAGGGACATGTGTTCCATATCCAGATCAACCAGAATGACCCGTTTCAAAAGGCATTTATCATTATAGAACCCCCCCCCCAAAAAAAAAAAAAATAGGAATTTGTTAGGTTTTGGTTGGAATCTTTTGTAACAAGGCTCGTAACTAGAGGAGGATCCTATGTAACTCCTTGGTTTCTAACTCCTTAGGGTAGATAGATATTATTCACTATAAATGAAAGGGTTTTTGATGAGAAAAGGGTTGGATTCATGATCCAAGAGAGGAGAGAGCTAGAGGAGTAGTTGAGTTGCTCATTTGTAAGCCTGAGGGCATGTGTTGTAGGCATTTTTATGCCATTAGAGATTCATGAAAGTTGTGATACCAGAATATTTTTATCTTGGTTCCATTCTTTCTTATCATCTTTCTTGAGTAATATTTACATATTTTGAAGATCAAAATTTTCCTTTGGTTAATGGATTCATGAGCTGTAAAGGATTTGTGGTAATTTCCTATGAATCATTAAATATTGTTCAAGCACTCTTTAATCTATATTACAGAAAGGATCTCTATTATGTGGATATTCCTTTTTTTTGTTTACCTTCTATTCTTCTACCCATCTTTGCATGAGCCTTTTGTCTGGTAGGCAGCCTGATTTCTTGTGATCTGCACAATGTTATGAGTCCATGCCCAATAGAATGTATTTGCAAGCAGTATATTGTCCTCCCTTTTACTCTTCTCTTGTTGATCCACCAAGTATAACCTATTTTAATCATTTTAAAAAAATGGTTACTGGGCTTATCCTATAGCATTTTGAGGGTGACTCTCATTGCTAACATTTTTGGCACTGTTGTTGGGGAGCGAAGTGTGAAGCAAGCTTCCCTGAGAGAAAGACATAGATCCAAATCTTGATGGTAGACAAGAGAGGGACACAAAAATTGACTTTAATCATCTACCTAGAGACTCCACAATCAAATACTCCACTGGAGGAAAGATCCTGCTGACAAAAATATGAAAATATGGAAGGGAAAAACCAAGTATCATCTCATTAGTCTTATCTATGAATTTTTTTTCTTCTTCATCAGTTCATTCCTAGCTTTCCCTTTACATATAAAAATGATTATCCTTTTCTTTGTTTACTCTAATGATCATCAACATTCATTTGTATATCCCTCTTTGGAAGAAGAAGGTATCCATTTTTCCTGTGTTGTATATGTTGATCATGTCTCCCCATCTCAACCTATTGAGAAAAATGAAGTTCATATCTCCATCCCTCTTTAAATTGAGTAGCCTTATAGTCATGGGAATCATGAGGCTGATTTTCCTTCAAAAGTATTTGTTATACCTTGCAATCAGCTTGTTAAACCTCATTTTCAGCCCACTGTTGTTCAAACTAGAATCATAGATAAAATGTTTAAACCTTTAAGACTTACATCTCATCTTCATCCTTAAAATCTTAACTTATTTGATTATCTTCCTCATTTTTTTAGATAAGATCATATCACCGCCGAGAAGAATTTGGGAGCTTTTTTGATCAGTTTGAGATAGTACATGAAGATGTTATCATGAGGTTGTTTTGCAAATCCTTGTTTGGGGATGGTTCTTTCTGTTTTAAGGGTTTGGGAGCTAATTCCATTAGTTCCTGGACTAAGTTATATTTGTTGGATTACTGAGAGGGGGGGTGAATTAGTAATAGCGTAATTATAATCCTTTTTCTTCAAATGTTATATCAATGTAGAATTATTATCCAATAATGAGCAGTAAGAAATAAATAATCACACACATACACAATACACTAGTGTTTTACATGGAAATCCAAATCAGGAGAAAACCACAGAATGCTTTTTCTTATATGTCTTGAAGAATTACATTCATTGGAAGCACCAAATTCCTTTGTTTTCTAGCTGCAACTGGAAGGAGGCTCCAAACCCCTAGTTTCTCAGGCTACAACCTGAGGGAAACTCCAACTCCCCAATTCTCTGGCTACACCAGAAGGAAGCTACAACCCCCTATGTTCTTTGGCTACAACCGGAAGGTGGCTATAGCCACCTGTCCTTGCCCAATCCTACCACCCTGAAGTAGAAGTAGAATTATGGAAGCACTGTCATACTATCACTGTGAGATATACCGCTATAAACTTGTACCAATAAATCTGAACCATGCATCAACCATGCATCAACATGTACCTCAACCTATAATCAAGCTGTACCATAAAAAAGTGCATCCAACCATGTAACAAGTATGTACCAATCATGTGTCAACTAATCATCAACTATGACTCATCAATATGTACCAACATCATCAACTATACACCTCATGTATATGTCAACTCATCAACTACTTGTCTCAACCATGTACTCAACATGTACCTCAACCAAAATCCTTCATCAATTTTATCATACAAATATTATTTGTAGCTCTGTAATAGACCTAGTGTATATGATCACATTCCTGCAAACCTTCCTTAACTTTAACAACAAGAGACTATCATTTTCATCAAACTTTTCTTTAGTCTCACAAGACTAGTTTTGGATTAGTTAACAACCCTAACTTGAAATAATCATAACTTTGTACCTGTAATGAATAAAGATCTGAAAAGTATATACAATGTTCTTCAGTGTGTTTTTTGCAATTCCTCCAAGTGTCACTACTTGGAACCTCTCAGAAAAGGAGTTATAGCAAAAATGGCACACCTTGTTGAATTCTGACTTATTCTAGAGAGAAACCATGTAGAGTGTGCCCCGCACAAAATATTTGATGAATTGATCTAAAACTGTTACAAAGAATACTGTAGAATGTACCCTAACCAACACATTTTTTCTCACTAAATTTGGATCTGTTATGAAGAAGTTATGACGTTTTTACCCGAAACACCTGATTTTGACTAGTTTCAGGACTGGCCACAAACCCTATTTTCCACGGAGTGTAGATCCCAAAATACAACGATCCACAAGATGAATGTTTTACCACAGATACTTGGATATGTTTTCTCATTGGAATAGAAATTTCAGGATCTGAATCATTATAGAAAAAAAGTTATAGCGAAAATGGTGAGATGACCTGTAAATAACATACCTTAGAAAGCACCATCAAAAGAATTTATCCTTCCTTGCATTTCAATCTTCTTTTCTTCACTTTCCTCATAATTTCGGCTTATATATCCTTGGTTACCTTAGACACATATAAATATTCAATATGCTCAAGTGTGATTCAAATGAGAGAGACTTGCCTCTTATTTACACTGTCCAAGTAGCTTTCTTAAAAACATCTTCTAGGTCACTTGGCCCACTTTCCTTATTTTAGGGTTGGGTCCACTTCTAATTTCTCCATTAAATTTATTATTGAAATAATTTATTTTGTATTCACTTTGAATTATA
>ML796026.1:81727-105654 GCA_009831015.1 Picea engelmannii | reverse complement strand
AATAGTATTATCTGAAAATATATCATAAATCATACCATTACCCATCAAACAAACCTGGGTCCATTACCCAAACCTGGGGTCTCCAACTTCTCATGGCCATAACTCTCTAACCGTGAGGAATTATGTGACGTTCCACATACCACATGAAATGAAACGATAAGCACTATCCATATAGAATATTTTCCCTGAAAAATTCACTGTCCTTCATCTCATTATTCCACAATTAAGAATGGGTTCTCTTACTCCACAAAGCGTCTTCCCGTGAGGGATTTCACCATAAGGGGACCAATTTGGAGTTCATCCATATTTACTTCTTATCAACAATGAAAAAACAATAATGAGTCATATTTACATCAAACAATATTGGTTCCATTACCCAAAACTTTGTGCTACGGGTCTTTCTTCAAGGGTTGACATCAATGAAAACCAACCTTAATCAACAATATTATGCATTTTCAAAGTATTGGGGTGAGAATAAGTCATTTGATCAATACCTGACAGATTTGTATAATTTGAGGAGAAAAGAAGATGAAGCGCTTGCTATATTCAACATGAGGTTTTACATTTTTTATCATAGCATGTCATTGGAGATCCATCCTTCTAAGAATGAAGCTATGGTTTACTACATAACATCTCAACATCTATATCTTGTCCTTATCCCGAGAGAAAGGAAATCTTCATCAATAAGACAGTCGTTTGAGGATGCTGAAGAAGTTGAGGAGAAAATTCAAGTTGGCAAAAGTATTAGAGATCAGGCTTAACTTGAAGATATACATGCATAGGAACAACAAGGAGAGTGTAAGTATGATTCAGATTTGGGACAACATTTGTTAGTTTTTTTAGATTCTTCTATGGATCGGGATATAGATCATACTAGTGTTCATTTTTCATATCAGTTTGAGCATTCGGTAAAGGATGAGTGTATAGATAACTACATATTTGTAGTTGATCATAATCAAAAAAATCAGCTGCTATTATACAATTATCATGTGATCATTATTTTGGAGAGGAAACTGTCACTCTTGATGATCAAGCGCTGGTCTCAAAAGAACAAGAAGGTCATATGTTTTCCAGCAAAGGAGAATGTATGCATTGTAAGTCATCTTTTTCTGAATCAACATGATTCTGATATTGGTCTTGAGAATCCAGTAGAAGATTTATTGGAGTTATATCTTTCATATTCTCTGAAGATTTCAAATTTCATCATTTCAATGGCACTTGTGGGTGATTATGATTCTCTGAAGGAGTTTCTATCGTTGTTTTTATATTTCTGTTATTATCTATTAATCAATGGCATAGATGGGATTATTTCAATCATGAAGTTACTTGAATGGTTGTTATGGAAATTTTCATTTACTTGAGAAAATTGGAGATCTTTTTAGAGTAGGGTGGCGTAGGTAAAAATCTCACTTCCCGAGCATTTTCTTTTCTTAAAATTGCACAGTATGATCAGATTTGTAGTATGAAGTTAGTTTGCAGCAAGTTTATCAAATTTCTTGAAGAAGTGGGAGATTTTGGTAGTGTTACTAAGGTTGGTTGCATAGATGAACCCATATCCCAATGGATAAGGCACTGGAACTGCATGTTCTTGGCAGATCACAGGGAGCATGCCATCCCCTGTGGAGGTAGATGTTAACACATAAGGTTGTATGGGTCAACAAGTATTCTTTGTTTTGATATTTTGAGTCATAAGGTTCATGGAACATAGGTTTTGAAGTTATTAGGTTTTGATCATATGGTTACAAGCGGTTCCAAAAGGAATAGGGATATGTTTAGCCTAAGCCTAAAGTTTGAGTCATATGATTATTGTCATATCAAGATCTAAACCCTTACAAGTCACACTCTTGTTTTTCGTCATCGTGATTCTGACATGTCACACCTGTAGCCTGTACCTGATATTCCTTTTGTCACTATCCATCTGCACAAGGGTCAACTCAAGTTAAATTTGTGTGCTTCCAACTCACTGGGAGAGTTTGCAGCATAATCCAAGTACATTTTTCTTTCATATCTAATCATTGCTTTAAAGGATCTTTGCAAAACGATTTTATGGTTATTAGAGCCTACTTTTTAACCATTTTCAAGGATGATGTCACCAAATTTTTGAACAACTTACTTTAAGTGCATGATCCATTTTGAAATTGGCGCTGCGAGCTCACAAATAGAAGCGTTGAAAACTGGTACATGCATTGTGAATTGGAGGAAAGAGAGGGTTGTAGCTTGGCTAGGTTACAGGCACTCACGTTTAGAATTATTAACATCCACAACAACCTTAGAGCTACCATGTACTCTATGAAGTTTTTCATACCATTTTGAAAGGCCGAGGAGGGTGTTTGGTAAAATTATTGAAATTGGTACTAAGAATTGGCACTGCAAATCAATGGACAAGGGCGCTGCGAACTCATTTCTTGTAGCAACTCCTAAAGATTTGATCATAAATCCAAAACGATGATGTGGGTTTTTTTGAATTGTTTTTTGGAGGACCATGATAATGGCATTCAATTTCTGACCAAATTACAGCCTAACCCAAATTGGCATTCGAGAGATATAATTAAACCGTCGGTGCACTACAAACTCTCTGTTTTGCATAGTTGTTGAATATTCTCCTTGTTTGGAGGTTTCCACCTATAAAGGAAGGTTTGAATGGTATCCTAGGACTTAGTTGGACATGAGGTACATGTGTTCCATTTCTATATCAATCAGAATGACCCATTTCAAAAGGAATTTATCATTATAGACAAAATCCCCCCAAAAATTGGAATTTCTTAGGCTTTTGTTGGAATCTTTTGTAACAAGACTCCTAAATGGAGGAGGATCCTATGTAACTCCTTGTTTTCTACATACTTAGGATATATAGATATTATTCACTATAAATGAAAGGTTTTTTTATGAGAAAGGGGTTGGATTCATGATCCAAGAGAGGATTAGTTGAGTTTCTCATTTGTAAGCCTGAGGGCATGTGTTGTAGGAATTTTTCTTCCATTAGAGATTCATGAAAGTTGTGATACCATACTGTTTTTATCTTGTTTCCATTCTTTCTTATCATCTTTCTTGAGTAACATTTACAGATTTTGAAGATCAAAAGCTGCCTTTGGTTAATGGATTCATGAGTTGCAAAGGATTTGTGGTAATTGCAGGTTAATCACTGATTATTGTTCAAGTACTCTTTAATCTATATTACATAAATTATCTCTGTTATGTGGATATTCTTGTTTTTTTTTTACCTTTGATTCTTCTACACATATTTTCATAAGCCTTTTTTTTGGTAGGAAGCTTGATTTCCTGTGATCTACACAATGTTATGACTCCATGCCCAATAGAATGTATTTGCAAGCAGTATGTTGTCCTCCCTTTTACTCTTCTCTTGTTGATCCACCAAGTATAACCTGTTTTAATAATTTAAATCAAATGGGTACTGGGATTATACTCTTGCAGTTTGAGGGTGACTCTCAGTGCTAACACCCTATACTCCAGAACAAAACAGGGTAGTAGAGATGAAGAACCAGTCCCTGAAAGAAATGGCCAAGTTCATGTTGCATGTAAGATCTCTTCCTTAAAAATTATGGGTTGAAGCAATATATTGTGTCACATATATTCAAAACATAGTACCTCACAAATCCTTGAAATTAATTATATCATTTGAATCCTAGAGTGGCAAGAAACCAGAATTCACACACTTTTCACATCTTTGGATCTCATGAATGGGCTTGCGTCCCTTCAGAAAAGAGGAAAGATTTAGATCCCCCAAAACATGTAATTTTGTGGGTTATACAAAGGTGTAAATGAGTAAAGACTATTTGAACCTTCAATAGTAAAACTTATCATCGAAAGAAGTGTCAAATTTGAAGAAGTTCCCCTACATGCATTCTAATAGAAACCCTACAACAACTTCTCTTCCTTTTCCTAAAGAAAATATTTTAGATGATTCTTCATGTCATTAAGATAAGATTTCATATCTAATTTCATAATCTGATTTATATGTACATGAGCATGCAAGTGACAATCTAGATTCTAGACCACTGTGTGCACAACAAACCCTACAAGTTGTTGGATATCTAGTGGGTGATCTTTTCAATACAACGAGGACAAGATCTCAATTTTAGGGTGCTCCATAGGCTCTCACAACTAAATAAACATTATTTACCATGCATTTCTATATGGTTCTTTCATTTCAAACTCAATCCTATGAAGAGAATAAAGGGAATCCTTATTGGGAAGCATCCATGAATGAGGAATACAATTCCCTAATTGAGAACCAAACTTGGGATTTGGTTCCACTTCCATCCAATCAGAAGCCTGTTCGATGCAAGTGGATCTACAAGACAAAGAAGGTAGTATATGGACTTGTAATAAAACACAAGGAAAGGCTAGTAGCCAAAGGATTACATTAAGTTCATGGGATCAACTATGATAAAACATTTGCATGAGTGGCCAAGATGGATTCCATTCGATTGTCTCTCTCTATTGCGAAATCAAGAAAGTGGGAGGTTCACCATATGGATGTAAATAATTCATTTCTTCATGGTTATATTGAGGAGGAAATATCTATGGAATAGGTGCAAGAGTATGTCTAGAATCCATCACTTGTTTGTAGACTAAATAAATATCTATTGCATCAAGAAAGAACCTAGATATTGGTATGAAAAAATGGATTGCTACCTTCTCTCTTAAGGATTCACTCATTGCAAATCTGAAATAGATGTGTATATGTTGAGAAATATTAATTCTCTCTTGATTATAGTATTATATGTAGATGTTACTAATCACAGGG
Organism: Picea engelmannii; assembly: GCA_009831015.1. Taxonomy (NCBI): domain Eukaryota; kingdom Viridiplantae; phylum Streptophyta; class Pinopsida; order Pinales; family Pinaceae; genus Picea; species Picea engelmannii. The sequence continues at coordinate 100,886 of ML796026.1, read as the reverse complement.
AGTTCAATCTGAGAAATTGTTGTAGTCAAAACCACTTTGCATGAAATTTTTTCCATGATCGACATGGGTATACTACATTACTTTCTTGGTATTGAAATTATCTAGGATGATTTTGGAATAAAGATGTCTTAGTCAAAGTATGCCAAAGATCTAATGGTCACATTTCATATGACCAAATACAATCCAACTAACACCATTCCTAGATAGGGTCAAGTTAGAATATGGTTGTGATACAACTTTGGTCGAATATACATGTATTATCAGTTAGTGGAGAGTCTCCTACATGTCACCCACTCTCGTCCCAACATCTCATATTTTGTTGGAGTAGTTTCCATATACATGCAGGAGCCACATGAACTACATAGGAAAGATACCAAACATATGCTTCGGTATGTCAAAGGTACCACTAACCATGGTATACATTATGTAGTAGGATGCACATTAGATCTTGTTAACTATATTGATTCAAATTGCGATGGTCATAACACAGATCAAAAGTCCACCTCATGATATTTTCTCAGTTTAGGATATGATCCCATAGGTTGGTCCAAAAAAAAGATATATTCCATTTCTTTGTCATCAACAAAGGCTAAATACAAAGGTGCAATCAATGTCACAATTCAGACCATTTGGTTGCAACACTTCCTCACAAATTTTGGTGTATTGTTTCATCGATATACTGTTATTTGGTGTGATAATCATAGTACATTGAAGTTTTGCAAAGATCCAATACAAAAACAAAGAACTAAACATATCGATATTCACATCCATGAAATTTGAGTACTGATTCATTATGGGATCATCGATCTACATTATTGTCCCTCTTCTAAACAAGTTGCATACCTATTCACAAAGACCTTGAGGGTCAGTGCAAGCTAATGATGGTCTCTCATGACACGTTAATGGCAATGCAAACCTTGAAAAACAATAATTTGTTAAATTGGAGGGATTATTCAAGGTACTTTTACAATGAATTTGAATATGGTGTAATAATATGAAGCGTAGGAAATTGAATTAGCTTTTCAAATATACAACTTTTATTCATGGACATTGTGAATAACTAGGTCAAATTTGATTTTTTCTAACAGTGGTATCTTATTTTTCCAATAAAATATAAGGTATATCTTTTTGTTCATGCAAGTGTTGGGTGTCTTAACGATGTAAATTCGTTCCAAAAACTTGTATTCTTGTAGAGAACCCATTTTTGGTGTGTCATGTATTTTTTGGAAATTTTTAATATTAATTTTACATTTTTTTTGAATTATCAAAGTCAACATATGCCTGAAATTGCAATGTCTTTTGTTCATGCACGCTAAAGGGGTCTTAACATGATCAATTTTTTTTTTAGATCATAGGTATTAGTTCCTCTAGTGTCGTATATAACTCATTTTAAAAATGATTAATATGAGAAAATGTTATAACATAAATAAGAGAGGTATCTATTCTAGGATTTTGATATATGTGAAGAAAAAAATAGATTAAAAATAGTAAACAATAATAATAATTTCAGGATGACAAACCTAATGGTTTGGTCTGCAAATTGTTTATCTTATAGAAAAATAACGTCAAAGACATAGATATAGAGGGGTATTAAAAAATGAAGGTTTTTATGAATTTGCAGACCAAACCATTAGGTTTGTCATCCTGAACCTAAATATCAACAAACCAAGTCAGCATACACCTTGTCAATCCCGCCTATTATAACACTATATTTTATATTATCACCTTGTGATTGAAATTTCTTCCTCCAGTCATTTTTCATTGTAAATAATATTTCATTCTAAAAATGATTTAAAAAAAATAAAAAACAAAAGAAATAAAAGAAAAAAGAGAAAAATAATAAAACCCCATCAAAAATAAATTTAGTTTGAATCATACTGTCTAATCATGATCAAAAATTTTAAATTTGTGTAGTTAGGTTAGATAATAAGTTAGGTAAAACTGTTTAATCTTGGCCAAAGTAGTTAGGTTAAAGTAGTAATTAATCCAAGAGTCTAAGTTTGATTAATATGTTTGATGCCTAGGTTAGGAGATAGGTTGGGTGGTTTGGTCTCAATAAAATTGAAAGGGAATTTCAAAATATACCCCTAGTTGATTAAATTTGATTATTTTAGCTTAGTAAAATAAAATTATGGTGTAAAGTGGAAAAAAGAAAACTTAGCCCATATTTTTCATCTTAAGTTTTCTAGTAGACAAGACATTTTGTCTTGTAGTGACTAATTATCACACAAGTCTCCATCGGCAGCACCCATCTCTTGCCAGATCAACAGTCCTCAATGCTTTTCAGACCCCCCCCCCCTTTTCTACCTTTANCCTAACGTGACATGTCCTCAACATTTCAAACCCCCCCCTCCTATTTTCTATTACCACCTACTCCCCCCTATGAAATCTTCCCAAACCACCACCCAATACCACTCACCTCACCTCACCAGCGTAGTCCTATTACCCTACGCCATCTGCCCTATCCTACATACTCGTTACCCAATTAAATTCTCCCCCCTGACCGTTAACCACCCTGTAACAACCCCACGTCATAACAGACACATATTGTACACCTTAAAACCTTGTTTCACCTCCTGTTACACCATTTGTTGATATAGACACCATGGATGTCGTGACAAACCAAGTTGTCAAGTTAACCACCACGACCTCTCCCCATCAACATGTGTCTTTTCCCTAGGTAATTACAGTTTCTCCATTATTTCACCGCAAGCTCTATCAATTATGGACCCTAAGGCCAAATTTGCAGATACATTCGAGAACCCAATTATTCCCCCTCTTGTCGACCTGGACCACATCCCTATTTCAAATAAAGATTAAAAAATCATATAGCCAAGGTGGGTAATCGACTTCTTCGAATTGCACTCATGGCTAAAGGACATTTTTATGGACTAGAGTGACGAAATTGGACTTTGGGAGTCCAATTTTCCTCTGTACATGTTCCCTCAAACTCACCATTTCCCAGAATATGCTCTCAAATGTCAAGCCCTCTATTTGTCGGGCCAAAAGGCCATTGCCTCCTCCTCCGGTGAAACTTTGTTCACAGTCACCTCTGAAGCCATCTACCGGATGTTCCAGATCCCTAGAAACAAATCGATTGTCCCATTTTCCATTGAATCCATAAACGACCTATACCAGAAACTCACTTTCCCCCAAAGAGCCCAGATCTTTGAGATTTTCCTCCCAAAAGATGCCTAGTTTCCCAAAAAGAATCCACTTACTCATCTTCCATATTCACTGTCAAATCCAACCAGATCATTTATATGCTTTCTTACCTATTAGGTTATTACTCAAATGAATGGGTAGATGAGCCTATTTTAGGCTCTCTATCCATATTTTCCACAGAAGAAAGATTTTCAATTAAATTCAACTTTAGTCAATTTCTGTCTGAAAATATTCATGATCAGCTATTCAGGTTTCCAAATAAACGGATGTTCCAATACTGAAGGGATATTCCAACTGAAGGGATGTTTCGATGTTTCCCTGTGCACATAATAAATTAAACCAAGAAGGAAGACCAAAACCAGTGACATCATGGACCTCATTGGTGAGGAAAAATTCAATAGATTCCATCTTCAAGGACTTCATAGATCAGTTCATTCACCTAGTTGTTTGTATGCTAAACAAAAAAACAGAGCCAAGGATCAGTGAATAAATTCATAGAGTCTTGCACCTATCCGATCAAGCTAAGATAGGGGATGGTATTTATACCAAAACCATATAGAAATAAGAGTATATGGGTGTCAGCTACCTCCTTACAAATTTCCAAAATACCTCCCAGTGAGGATTTTTGTACTAGAATATATAAGGAAAATGGTGAATTCATATGACAATTACTTTGTTGTAGAAAATAATAAGTCCCAACTTAGAATCAAGACTTATATTGGTCCTTTCATCTGCAACAATAGATCAACAGGAGAAGAAGAAAATAACCTCTTGAAACAAATGAGGTTTCCTCTGAGTTCCACTTGGGCATATGACCCATTTGGTGTCATCTTTGAACTCAAAATCAAACAAAGGACAACCCCTTATGTTCGCACTCAGAGGCCAAAGGTGGAGAAATACATGAACTAGACATAGTGGTAGGAGAACACATTACAAGAACCAGAGGAGCAACCAACCCATGTAACTGCTTCACATACTAACACACCCCAAGAGAAAGTAGAGAAGAGATCAAGGGAGGAGGTTTCTCCTTCAGTCATAGAGGTATCAACTGAGGATGTCCAATTCTATAGAAAGAGGGCCAAAAACCAGTCATACAACATATTTTCTCAAGGAGGGAGAAATGAAGTCCACCATAGTATTGGAGGGACCACACTCTTCAACCCATTCAAACAATTAGTTTATAGTTTCTACATCATCACCAACATCTCAAAGAAACCCAGACACTACTCTGACAGATGAATCAAGTCATGGGAAACCAGAGTCAAATATTTTTGACAAATATAAAAAGATCAAGCAAAGGAATGAGCTCCTAAAAAATAACACCTACGCTCAATTTTGGAAGAAGACCTCCACTACTCAACACAGACTGTTGTCATATTTTGACATAGAAAGAGGAAGAATGAAAATGGCATTCTTACAAGAACAATTTTCCCATCCTAAAACAACTGCAGACTATAGGAAGACTGCCTTTGAATTTGATGTAAAGGATGTCCATCCAGTGGATGAAATGGATATGCATAGGTAGATAGGAGAAATGTTATTCTCAACTTTGACAAACACCTTAATGATTTCTTCCAAGTTGCAGGTATCCGTAAAAAATATCCAATCCAAATTAAAGCTGGAGAAGATCTCTTCTTTGGCCAAGGACAACGAAATAAAATCATTAGAAGAATTGGTGGTGAAATTTGGGTATGACCCAACAAATTTCAAGGCAATAAAGGAGTTGTTAAAAAACAAGAATGTTGACATAGAATCTCTGAGAAAGAAGTTGAAGCTTCCAGCTACATAATATTCAGAAGCCAAATAAGTGGTTGAGACTTAAGGCCACAAAGAATAAATCTTAAAGTTAATCATGGAACAAAATGCAAAAATAAGAGAAATGGAAGCAGAAATGGACAAACTGATAAAGGAAAAGGAACAAAATGTGCATATGACCATGATCCCACTGGAGGTAGTCCCTCTAATAGGAATTAGAACAACATAATGGTCCACATCAAAAGAAATACCATCAGTAATTCCATCAACAATTCCATCAACAATCCCATCAACAATCCTAGTACAAGTCTCAGATGCATTTGACAAACTTGTAAAATCCATGGAATATATGTCAATACAAGGGGAAGAGATTAGAAAACTACAGGAAGAGGTAAATGCCTTGCAGGAGTTGAAATCAATGTTTTAGGCTAGTCACCAGGCAGAGAGGCATAAGTCTCAAAGGACCAGTCAACAATTAAAGCAATTAGGGAAAGAGACTGCCATGGAAAATACCTTAGACCAAGCTAAGGAAAACATTTGGATAGGTATCCACAAATCAATGTCAGAAATCTGGCCATGCATACAAATAATTTTTGAATAGCATGATTTAGTACATAAATCCAAGGGATCAATTGAAATCATCAAGGACGAATTAGGAGAAAGACCCATAGAGGCCACTGAACTTATCGGATTTCTAAAATCCAAAAACAAACAAGAGTTAGAAGAACTGAAGATTGAGGGCATCACTGAAACCATCCTTGAGATCAATAAGGTTCTGACCAAGAAAGGCTTAATGTTGCAGCTGGAAGAAAAATATTTAGCGATGGACATAGGTGTGGATAGATTCTTTAGTAAATTTTAGGTACTACACAAGAAAAGGGCTTCTTGGATTGTTAGTACTGAATGAAAAATTGATCAATTTACCTGATTACAAAAAGAAAATGAGCACAGTGGAAAAGTACAGTTCAAATTTTGTAGGGATACAGGGAAGCATCACTGGTAAAGCTTTCTTGGATACACTATAGTTAGACTTAAGTATTCAACATGAGATTAAGCATATCTTCATCAATAATCCTACCTTTTCCAAATACACAAAAATGGATGGAATATATAGGAAATTATTCAAGATTTCCATCCTAGGTAAAAAGAGGTGGGAAGATCTATGTACATTACTTGAGTAGAGCCAATTTTGGTGTTTTAGTCAGCATGGAGCAGCCAGCCAAATTCAAAGAGATGAGTTATCAACCACTTCCACCAAATCAACACCAAAGATCCAAGAAAATCGGCAAAATCCCTACATTTCGTATTTAGAGATCTAGTTAGTTAGATATTCCTCCATAATATCCTGATCATTTATGATAGGATCTGATATAAATAGTTTTATAAATACTTCTCTCTTCAAAGTATTGTGGGTTGATTTTTTCACCCAAGAGATATTGTGTAAATTTTCAAAGGATCGACCAGTAATAAAAAAGGTTTATTCACATGATTCTTGTGTCAGATTATTGGTGATGTGATTTCTCTCTTTCTCAAATGTTTTTCCATTCTCTGTAATCATTTCACGTGTTTCTAATTCTAATCATTAAAAGAAAGTTAAAATAAAATAATTTATTTCATTATACTATGTCTCTCATTTTTTAATGATATGCATGTTGTTCATATGAAACTAAGTAAAGGAATTCTTAACTGCTCTTCTACTTAGTGGTTTTTCCCCTCTTTGTCTTCTTATTCATTTCATTTGATTTAAATAGATCCAACAGTCTTACTACCCTTCCATGTGGAGAAAACCTTATAAAATATGAAACAGATCCTTATCGTTAAGTATAGACCCCATAGCCCAATGAAAATTTAAGAATTCTTTCATCCATATATTTCAAACAAACAAATGAAACTCGAACTGTCATAACTAGCCTAACATTTTAAAACTCAAACAAATCTAAATCCTATGTAGAGATCCCTCTCTGAAGCTAGCAGGACTAGATTCTAGCTTTCAAAGTGGTTTGGTAGTTACCTCTATCTTTTCTTCTACAACCTCTGGAAATTATAGAGTGCTAATATAGTGGCGACCATACTAAGGAACTGAACAAATTTTCCAACTTTATGAATTATCTTCTGTAAGTAAGAAAACTTTATTTCTGGAAATCTTAGATCTAAATTTTAAGAGATAAATGTTCATAGGTTGTAAAAATTTGCAAATAATTAATTAGGTTTTTTTTTAAGTTTAATTTCTGGATCCTAAAAGAATTCACACTAGATCTCATCCTGATCCAAAACCTGTAAAAGTAGTAGATAACCCTGAAAATTTGATCAGAAAAAGAAGTTTGGTAGAAAGTTAAGGGAATAGTATGCCTTCTCCTAGGAAAACCTCTCTTCCAGAGAAGTTTGTCACATTCAAAGACATCCAGTTTGATCTACCATTTAGGCATAGCCTATTCAGAACCAAATCTGATAGATTTGTATATGAAACAGTTTTAGATCAAGATATACTCCAACCTAGTACACTTGAAAGACACTCTCATGGATCATATCTTTATCAACAAATCCTACAAAAATTTGAGAAGTTACAAGATCTAGCATCAAAATTTGATCAAGCTTTGCATAAAGCCTACATTCAACAGTCTGTTGAGCTTTCTTCCCTGACCATCTGTGCATCATCTATCAATCCTCAATAAATTCATCCTATATCTTTTATCCCTGCATCTTCTATATCTTCCACCACTTCTCCAACAACTTCACATGTTTTTATCCATCCTGTCACAGGAGTTCCTGCTATCTATCCTCCTTCACCAATCATGGTATAAATATATGCTCCCCTCATTTTGGCCTCTCCCTTACACAATATTCCCTAGGATTATCAAAATAGGATTCCTCAGTTTGATGGCACTGGAAATATGGCTACACAACAACATGTTGACAAGATGAATGACTTCTTTGACCTACAAGAAGTTGATGAAGAATATGCCAAAATGAGATTGTTTTCCCAAAGCTTAAATGGAGAAGTTAGGAAATGGTTCAAAGCCTTACCAACTGCTAGCCTAAATGAAATTACTGCCTTTCATCAATCATTCCTCAATAGATGGGAAGTTAAGAAAAATCCACTTCAAATCTTATCCGAATATGAAAGTATTAAAATAAACCAAAGGGAAAGTGTACATGATTATTGCACTATATTTAACAATATTTATAATGCAATTGCAACAAAAATTAAACCTCCTCAAGTTTTAGCTTTGATCAAATTCCCTGATGGTTTTGATGATGACATGTTTTAACAATTGAGAGAAAGAAGCCCTGCAACTTTGGAAGAAATGAAAATATGTGTTGTGAGTGTAGAGGCAAATTTGTTAGCTAAGAGAGCTAGACAAAGAACAAATAGGAGAGGAAATATCAAAGAAGAAATATATACCTCTTCTACTGATGCTAAAATAGACTCCTTAGTAAGAACCATGGAAAGGATGATGGAAAGATTAGACATCACTGATAGAACTCCACCAAGAGAAAATCAACCTAGTCCCCAAATAAAAAATCCTAATTTTAGGAGAAATCCACCCCAAATTAGACAAAGAGAACTAAGAGAACAAAGAGAACATAGAGACCCAAATCAACAGATTAGGCCCCCTCTTCAAGAAAATTATACTGATGAAGGGGAAGAAACAATTGAGGGACTTGATGATGTTCATATTAATTTAATGGGAATAAATGATAATGATTCTATTTTTCTTACCCAAGAAGAACGTGATCTTTTCCTTCTTTCATAAACTGAAGTTGATGATGAAGAATCAAATCAACAAACTTTTGAAAATGCAATTATGGAAGTTCATAGGCAGTATAACGTGATAAGTAGGAAGTCTAATGATAATCCAACTAAGAAAGATTATGACATTAAAAATATAGATGACACACCTACCAAGAAAGTTCCTGACATTCCCCCTAAAAAAACATCAGAAGCCCAAACCAAAAAAACATCTGATTTTTTTTCAAAAATAGCTCAAATTGATGTTCCCTCCACCAACCAGCCGAAATATACTTCACAGAAGAATGTTGTTGAGAAATCATATTTCCCTAACCAAAATAAGACTCAAACCTTATTTAACTTTGAAAGTGAATTGGAAAAACTCAAGATACCCATTCCTCTAATAGAGTTAATGAATAAGAATGCTTACATATCACAAGTAATGAAAGCTATGAAAATAGAGGCAGGTACAGATACAATGAATATTGTTGATGATCAAGAAGAGTTATTATTTGGGCCTGAAGTTGATGGAAAATCTAAAAGTGGTGTTGTTCCTCTATTTTACATCAGTTTGAACATTCATGATAAAACTTTGCACAATGCCATGTTGGACCCTGGTGCTTCCCACAACCTTATGCCTAATTCTGTTATGGAAAAACTAGGACTTGATATCACTAGAACATACAAGGATTTATATTCTTTTGATTCAAGTAAAGTAAAATGCATAGGTCTTATCAAAGATTTGTGTGTTATTTTAGCACAAATCCTACACAAGAGCATGGTAATGGATATAGTTGTTGCAGACATACCTCCTAAATATGGCATGTTATTGTCTCGCTCATGGGGAACCAAGTTACAAGGTACCCTTCAACTAGACATGTCTTATGCCACCATCCCATTATTTGGTCAACAAAGGAGATTATAGAGGGAGACACTAATGAAATGCATGATCAATAGTCAAGATAAACCACACAATTATCCCTTATATTTTGTTCATTTAGAACTTGATTGTTTTATTTTGTACAATGATGGAGATATGGAAAGACAAATTGCAAATATGGAGGATTATGTTTATAACATTAAGGAAAACAAAACAACCCTTGAAGAAGAAAAAACAATGATGATACAATCTGATGAACCAAAGGAACCTCTTTGGAGTTTATAATTTGATGGTGTTGTTAGTAAGGAAGGATCAAGAGCTAGTGTGTGGGTTTCTAATTCAAAAACAAATCATATAGAAAGTCATTCCTACAAGTCGAATTTTCAGTGTATCAACAATATAGAAGAATATGAAGCCTTAATTATAGGTTTATAATTGTTAAAGAAGATTGGTGCTAAGATAATTTCAATTAGGGGGGATTTTGAACTCATAATAAAATAAATCAAAGGTGAATACTCTGCTAAACACCCAAGATTGATAGCCTACAGAAGTGTTGTTCTAGATTTTCTGTAGTGCTTTACTGAATATGATTTGCTGGCCATTCCTAGAGACCAAAAAAATCTTGTTGATGGTATGGCTACCTCAAAAACTACCTGTAATATTCCATTTCATCCTAATCACCAGTACACAGTTGAAGTGAAATGCATACCTTCTATCCCACGCAACATCAGGTATTGGCAAGTTTTTGGAAATGTTAAAAAAATTGAAATATTTTTGCAATCAAAAAATGAATTTGAATGTGCCAACATAGATTTTAATAGTGATGATGAAAGAGAAAATTTAGGTAAGATAGGTTTAGAAGAAAAAAAAAAAAGAGGATCTAGACATTTTGCAATTGAAATATAATGTTCTACCTAGAGGATTAGTCCCTTTGGAAGAGTTATTTGATTTTGATGATGTGGCCAAAAAACCTAAAATTGAACCTACTGGAAAGGAAGTTGAAGACTGCAACATAGGAACTGAAAAATAACCAAAGATGATTAAACTGTCAAAATATTTGCCTCCTCAAAAACAGAAATATATAGAATTATTCGAAGAATTTATAGATGTTTTTGCATGGAGCTATGAAGATCTGAAATCTTATGACACTAGCATTATACAACATAAAATTCCCATAAAAGAAGACCAAAATCATTTTAAACAAAAACTTAGGAGGATTAACCCAAAGTTGATGCCTCTAATTGAAAAAGAAATAAAAAAGATGTATGACGCTAAAATCATTGTCCCATTAAGATTCTCTAAATGGGTATAAAATTTAATTCCATCTAGGAAGAAGAGTGGAGTGATAAGACTATACATTGATTTCTTAAACCTTAATAAAGTCTCTCTCAAAGACAACTATCCCTTGCCAAAAATGGACCATATTTTGCAGAAGGTAGTTGGGTCCAGCATAATTTCTCTGTTAGATGTTTTTTCTGGTTACAACCAAGTTTTAGTCCACCCTGATGATCAAGAAAAAACATCATTTACTACACCTTGGGGAACTTTCATGTATGTGAAAATGCCTTTTGGTTTAATGAATGTTGGGGATACATTTCAAAGAGAAACATATATTGATTTTGTGGATGAACTTGGAAGATTCATTGTTATATACCTGGATGATATCACTGTTTTTTCAAAAACATATGAAGAACACTTACTCCACCTTAGAAGAGTTTTTGAAAAATGCAGGAGATTTGGAATTTCACTTAATCCAAAGAAAACATTGTTTGGTCTATAAAAAGGTAAAATTATTGTACATGTCATATCGAAGGATGGAATTAAAATTGATCCTAGCATAATTGAAGCCATTCAAAAAATATATCATCCCAGAAACATAAAAGAATTACAGTCTTTCATTGGAAAAATAAACTTTCTAAGAAGATTTATCCCTAACTTGAAAGAACTTCTAAGAAATATAACAAATATGTTGAAAAAAAACACAAAAATAAAATGGATCATAGAAGAAAACCATTCATTTGATCAGGTGAAACAAGCCTTAACACAAGCCCCTTGTGCTTATCAGCCCTGATTTCACAAAATATTTCCTGCTATTCTCTTTTGGCTCTGAGCATACTATTGCAACAATTCTTTTGCAGAAGAACAATGAAGGCCATGAACAACCTATTGGTCTCTTCAGTAAATCCTTGAGAGATGTTGCATTGAACTATAACATCATGGAAAATAAAGCTTTTTCTTTGGTGAAAGCAATCAAATATTTCAGAGTATATATTCTCCACTCACATATTGTTTCTTATGTCCCAAATTTTGTGGTAGAAGATATTTTGACCCAAGACAATCCTGATGGAAAAATGGGTAAATGGATTGTTTTTATCCTTGAATATGATATTGAGATCAAACCAACCAAGCTTATTAAGGTTCAAGGATTAGCTAAATTGATGGTTGAGTCCAATTTTCATGCTTTGGATATTAATTTTCTAGCTGCAGTGGATGAACAAGATGAGAAAGCAACTCCATAAGTTAAAGAGGTTTTCTCAACTTCTCCCTGGTATGTAGACCTGATTTTCATTTTAAATCATATACAAGCTCCTCCTTTTTTTAACCAAGACTAAATATAGATTTATCGAAATCAAAGCTATGTAGTATTGTATTTTAAATGGAAATTTGTATTGTAAAGATGTTGGAGGGATTTTACTAAACTATTTATTGAAAGACTAGGAAGATAAAGCTTTGCAGGAATTTCATGAAGGATATTGTGGTGGACAATTGAACTAGAAGACCACTGCCAATAAAATTATAAGAGATGGTTTTTATTGGCCAACCTTATTTGCATATGTCCACAAGAAAGTGACCTCATGTCATAACTGTCAAATCTTTGAAGGAAAAAGGAAACTATTGCCTTTACCCTTGAAACCAATATCAATTGAAACTCCTTTTCAACAATGGGGTTTGGATTTCATTGGAGAAATCCATCCACCATCATCAGGACATCACAAATGGATTCTCACAGCCACTAACTACTTTACCAAGTGGATTGAAGTTGTACCTACAAGGAAAGCCACTAATACTTGGATCATTAATTTTTTAGAAACTAACATTCTTTCAAGATTTGGATGTCCCAGAAAAATCATCATTGACAATGCAACAACATTCAAGTCAAAGAAGATGGTGGAGTTTTGCAGCAAATATCAGATCACCTTAGGACACTCTACTTCCTATTACCCTCGGGGGAATGAATTACCAGAGTCTTCAAACAAGATTTTGGTCAACATCATCAAAATGATGTTGCGGGATAACAGGAAATCATGGCACAATAAGTTGGTCAATGCACTATGGGCAGACAAACTTACCACTAAGAGATAAATTGGCATGTCCCCATACCAGTTGGTTTATGGAATGGATGTTATTTTTCCCACTTCTTTAGGTGTTCCTATCATCAAATTACCATAGGAAGTACATGTAGAGCCAAATGACATCCAGAGGAGAATTAATCAGACTATACTGCTACAATAGTCCAGAGAATAGGTCTACAACCAAACTCAAGTGATCCAGGAAAATATCAAGAAGATCTATGATAGAAGGACCAAGGTTATGACTTCCACATAGGAGAAAAAATACTGAAATTGGATTCAAGGAATGAAGAGAAGGGAAAGCATGGAAAATTTGAGAATTTATGGAAAGGTCCATACATAATCCATGCTCATAGAGGAAGCAATGCATTATTTATCAAGGACATGGATGGAGCAGATCTTCCAGGAGGACTTGTCAATGGAAGAATGCTCAAGCACTATTTTTCACTAGAGTAAAAGAATTCATCACCCAGTTCATTGTAAATACCATTTTATTTTTTCTGTCATGAGTGGGTGGCTTATATCAGCGGTTTAATCCCGAAGAGAAGGCCCTAATCCCATGATCAGTTGTCACTAGATTTGCATCTACAATAAAACTAATCAGATGCATAAAGTACAATATAATATTATTCAAGGAAATCGATAGCTGGTTCTTGGCACCTCACAAGGAGAGTACCATCCTCAAGTGGAGCCAATGTTATAAACCTATATTTCATAGTATCACCTGGTGATTGAAATTTCTTCCTCCAGACATTTTTCATTGTAAATAATATTTCATTCTGCAAATGATTTCCAAAACAAAAAACAAAAAAACAAAAAAATAAAAGAAAAAAGAGAAAAACAATAAAATCCCATCAAAAATAAATTTAGTTTAAATCATATTGTCTAATCATGATCAAATTTTTAAATTTGTGTAGTTAGGTTAGAGAACAAGTTTGGTCAAATTGTTTAAATTTGGCCAAAGTAGTTAAGTTGGAGTAATAATTAATCCAACAGTCTAAGCTGGATTAATATGTTAGATGCCTAGGTTAGGAGATAGGTTAGGTGATTTGGTCTCAAGAAAATTTAAAGGGGATTTCAAAATATACCCCTAGTCAATTAAATTTGATTATTTTAGCTTAGAAAAATACAATTATGGTGTAAAGTGGAAAAAAGAAAACTTAGCGCTTCATAGCACATATTTTTAATCTTAAGTTTGCTAGTGGACAAGACATTTTTTATTGTAGTGACTAATTATTGCACAAGTCTCCATCGACGAAACCCATCTCTTGTCATATTACTGGTCCTCAACACTTTTTAGACCCACTCGACCTCTCTACCTTTAATAGTGGCAAGGTCCGAAAAGTTGTTTTCCCCTGCGTTGGTCCCACCTAACGTGGCATGTCCTCAACATTTCAGACCCCCCCTCCTATTTCCTCTTACCACCTACCCCCCCTCTGAAATATTCCCAAACCACCACCCACTGCCACTCACCTCACCCCGCCATCATAGTCCTACTACCCCACGCCATCTGTCTTGTCCTACATACCCGTTACCCAATTAAATTCTCCCTTTGACCGTTAACTACCTCATAAAAACCCCACACCATAAGAGACACCTACTATACACCTTAAAAACTTGTTTCACATCCTGTTACACCATTTTCTGATATAGACATAGTGGATACCATGTCGAAGCAAGATTTCAAGTTAACCACCATGACCTCTCCCCATGAACAAGCGTCTTTTCCCTAGGTAATTACAATTTTGCCATTATTTTACCGCAAGCTCTATCAATTATGGCCCCCAAGGAAAAATATGCAGATATGTTTGATAACCCAATCCTTCCCCCTCCTATCGACCTAGACCGCATCCCTCTGGAAAATAAAGATTACAAAATCACAGAGCCTAGGTGCGAATTCGATTTATTCAAATTGCACTCATGGATAAAGGACATTTTTCTATACCAAAGTGATGATATTTGACTCCAGGAGTCCTATTTTCATTTGTACATGTTCCCTCAAACTCACCATTTCCTCGAATTTGATCTCAGATGTCAAGCCCACTATTTTGTCGGCCAAAGGGCCATTGCCTCCTCCTCTGGTGAAACTTTTTTCACATTCACCTATGAAGCCATCAACCAGATGCTGAAGATTCCTAGAAACGACTCAGTTGTCCAATTATCCATTGAATCCATAAACGACCTATACCAGAAACTCACTTTCCCCCAAAGATCCCAGAGCTTTGAGATTTTCCTCCAAGAAGATGCCTAGTTTCCCATAAATAATCCACCGTACTCATTGTCCATCTTCACTATAAAATCCAACTAGATCATCTCTATGCTTTATTACTTGTTAGGTTATTACTTAGATGAATGGGTAGATGAGCCTATTTTAGGATTTCTATCCATATTTTCCACAGAAGAAAGATTTTCAATTAAATTCAACTTCAGTCAATTTCTGGCTGATAATATTCATGATCATCTATTCGGGTTTCCACCTGAAGGGATGTTCAGATACTCTTCAGTTCTGGTCTACATGTTTTTATTCTACCAGTCAGACAGGTTTTTGTGTGCACTTAAGAAATTAAAACAAGAAGGAATCCCATAGTCAGTGACATCATGTACCTCATTGGTGAGGAAAAATTCAACAGAGTTCAGCTTCAAGGACTTCATAGATTAGTTCATTCACCTAGTTGTTTGTATGTTGAACAACAACACAGATCCAAGGATCAATGAATAAATTCAGAGAGTCTTTCACCTATCTGATCAAACTAATATAGGGGTTTGGTATTTATACCAAAACCATACAGAAATAAGAGTATATGGGTGTCAACTTCCTCCTTATAGATTTCCAAAATACCTCCTAGTGAGGATTTTTTCACTATAATATATAAGGAAAATGGTGAATTCATATGAAACTCACTTTTTTGCATCAAAGAAGAAGTCCCAACTCAGAATCAACACTCAGATTGGCCCCTTCATCCGCAACAATAGATCAACATGAGAAGAAGTAGATAACCTCTTGAAACAAACGAGGTTTACTCTAAGTTCCACTTGGGCATATGACCCATTTGGTGTCATGTCTGAACTCATAATAAAAAAAAATATCACCCCTTATGTCCACACTTAGAGGTCATAGGTGGAGAGATACATGAACTAGACAGAGTGACAAGAGAACACATTACAAGAACCAGAGGGGCAACCTACTCCTGTAACTGCTTCACATACTAACAAACCCAAAAAGCAGGTAGAGAAGAGATCAAGGAAGGATGTTTCTTCGTCACTCATAGAGGTATCAAATGAGGATTTCCATGTTTATAGAAAGAGGGCCAAAACCAGTCATACAACAGATTTTCTCAAGTTGGGAGAAATGCAGTCCACCATAGTCTTGGAGGGACCACACTCTTCAACCCATTCAAACAGTCAGTTTACAGTTTCTACATCATCACCAGCATCTCAAAGAAACCAAGACAATAATATGACAACTGAATTAACTCATGGGAAACCAGAGTCAAATATTTTTGACAAATATAAAAAGATCAAGCAAAGGAATGAGCTCCTCAACAACAACACCTATGTTAAATTCTGGAAGCATACCTCCACTACTGAACATAGAATGCTGTCAAATTTTGACATAGAAATAGGAAGAATTCAAATGGAATTCTTACAAGCACAAGTTCCCCATCCTAAAACAACTGCAGACTATAGGAAGACTACCTTTGAATTTGATGTAAGGGATGTCCATCCAGTGGACCAGATGGATATGCATAGACAGACAAGAGAAATGATATTCTCAACTTTGAAAAAAAACTCAATGACTTCTTCCAAGTTCTAGGTATCCTTAAACAATATCCAGTCTCAATTAAAGCTATCGAAAATCTCTTCTTTGTCCAAGGACAACAAAATAAAATCATTAGAATAATTGGTGCTGAAGATTGGGTATGACCCAAAAAATGTCAAGGAAGAAGAGGAGTTGTTAAAAGATAAGAATGTTGATATAGCATCTCTGAGAAAGAAATTGAAGCTTCCATATACAAAAGATTTAATAGATAAAGAGGTGGCTGAGATTGAAGGCCACAAAGAAGAAATGTTAAAGTTAATCATGGAACGAAATGCACAAATAAGACAAATGGATTCATAAATGGAAAAATAGATAAAGGAAAAGGAAAACAATGTGTAGGTGTCCATGATCCCACTAGAGGAAGTCCCTTTGACATGAATTAGAACAACAAAAGGGTCCACATTAGTAGAAATCCCATCAACAATTCCATCAACAATCCTAGTACAAGTCTCAGATGTATTTGACAAACTTGTAAAATCCATGGAAGATATGTCCATATAAGGGGAAGAGATCATAAAACTACAGGAAGAGGTAAATACCTTGTAGGAGTTGAAATCAATGTTTCAATCCAGACACGAGGAAGAGATGCATAAGTCTCAAAGGGTCAGTCAACAATTACAGAAATTAGGGAAAGAAACTACCATGGAAAATACCTTATCCCAAGCTAAGGAAAAAAATTGGATATATATCAACAAATCAATGTCAGAAATCTGGCCATCCATACAGATCATTTTTTAATAGCATGAGTTGGTACATAAATACAGGGGAGCAATTGTAATAATCCAGTAATAATTAGGATAAATACCCACAGAGGCCACTAAACTTATCATATTTCTAAACTCTAAAAACAAACATGAGTTAAAAGAACTGGAGATTGAGGACATAATTGAAACCATCCTTGAGGTCAAGAAGGTTCTGACCAAGAAAGGCTTAATGTTGCAGCTAGAAGAAAATTCTCAAGTGATGGGCATAGGTGTGAAGATATTCTTTAGTAAATTTGAGGTACTACACAAGAAAGGGCTTCCTGGATTGTTAGTACTTAATGACAAATTGATCACTCTGCTTGATTATAAATAGAAAATGAGCACAGTGGAAAAGGACAGTTCAAAGTTTGCAGGGATACATGGAAGCATCATTGGTAAATATTTCTTGGAGACACTATAGGTAGACTTAAGTATTCAGCATGAGATTAAGCATATCTTCATCACTAAGCCTACCTTTTCCAAATACACATAAATGGATGAAATATACAAGAAATTACTCAAGATTTCCATCTGCGGTAAAAAGAGGCAGGAATATCTATGCGCATTACTTGATTAGAGACAATTTTGGTGTTTTAGTCAGCATCGAGCAGCCAACCAAATTCAAAGAGATGATTCATCAACCACTTCCACCAAATCAACACCAAAGATCCAAGCAAATATGCAAAATCCCTACATTTTTTATTTAGAGATCTAGTTAGTTAGATATTCCTCCATAATATCCTGATCATTTATGACAGGATCTGATGTAAATAGTTTTATAAATACTTCTCTCTTCGAAGTATTGTGGGTTGATTATTTCACCCAAGAGATATTGTGTAAATTTTCAAAGGATCGACCAGTAATAAAAGAGGCTTATTCACAAGATTCTTTTGTTAGATTGTTGGTGATGTGATTTCTCTCTTTGCCCAATGTTTTTCCATTCTCTGTAATCATTGCATGTGTTTTTAATTCTAACCATTAAAAGAAAGTTAAAAGAACATAATTTTTTTCATTATACTCTATCTCTAGTTTTTTAATGATCTACATGTTGTTCATCTGAAACTAAGTAAAGGAATTCTTAACTTCACTTCTACTTAGTGGGTTTTCCCCTCTTTGTCTTCTTATATATTTCATTTGGTTTAAATAGATCCAACAATATTACTACCCTTCCCTATGGAGAAAACCTTCTAAAAGATGAAATAAATCCTTATCTTTAAGTACAGATCCCATAGCCCAATGGAAATTTAAGCATTCTTTCAGCCATATATTTCAAACAAAAAACAAAACTCGAACTGGCATAACTAGCCTAACATTTTAAAACTCAAACAAATATAAACCCTATAGATATATCCCTCTCTGAAGATGGCATGGTTATATCCCAACTTCCAAAGAGGTTTGGTAGTTACCTATGTCTTTTCTTCTACAACCTATGGCAATTACAGAGTGCTAACACCTCCCAAAAAAATTGAGTTCAAACAAGCGCACACACACTCCTAAAACTCATTTTATTCCTTCTCTATCCTTGTCCTCCCTCTCCTACATCTACCCCCCCTCTATATCTCACTCTCACTCTCCCTCTCTACCCCTCATGTTTTTCTCCCTTTCTCTCCCTCACACTCCTATACATGGAAATATTTAGACATCACAAGGCATGGAAAGACCTAGAGCTAGACCTTACCTTGACATGCCTCAGACTCTCACACCCACTCCCTCCCT
>ML796026.1:26681-56409 GCA_009831015.1 Picea engelmannii | reverse complement strand
GTATTTTCTTATCTTCGTGGCTTCTGAGGTTTTAACATATTGTCCCACCGTATTCCCTACACCCATTAATATTTCTTCCAGCCAGAATTCCTGGGGCAGGGAATACAGCCGTATCCAGACCGGGGCCCTTGAGAAGTCCTCTTTCTCGGGGTTGAATCTGTTAGTCCAGAACCTTAAAAATAAACCTGCTGAATTGTAGAAGTATGGTCCGTTGTCGAATATTCTATCTTTATCTTCTAGGTTGTATAGAATAATTGTAAAAAAGCCCTTAGAGCTGAGCTGAATCTCATAATCCCCTTTAGGGTTCCACCAGTCCTTTATCTAGCGAGCGAGGTCTTTCTCAGTGGGCCAGAGTCCCATGAATTTACCTATGAGCGCGTGGTCCACCATGAACTGTGTGTGTTCCCCCACCCTTGTCGATTTGATGCAATAAAGAGGGGGTTTTTCTAATTGCGGAATACACTTACCTGGCAGCCAATTTTTGGAAGCTTGCGGGTTGGATGAGCTAGGTTCGAGTTCCATTTCTTTGCCAAGACTTTGTTCCTCGGAAAATAACTGTTCTCTCAGATGCACCGGCGGCTCAAAGGAGGGCCTCTTTGCATGGGTGCCAGTTCTGTCGTTTGCTTCCATGTCGTTGTACGAGGGGGGTTTCCCCCCCTCTCCCGTGCTCATTGTGAGCGGAACAGGAATCCCGTGAGACTCAAGCCGCAGGACAGCACGTCGGGGGGCCGTGCTCTGACGTCAGAGCGCTTCGCATACGAAAACGAGGTCTGGTTCTTCAGCTCGGACTGCAGTTCGGCGCGCTAGGGTTCATCCCGTTTTTAAATTTTCAATTAATCTAAAATTTTAATTTATTTTCTGAGCATTTGGGTTGGTTTAAAATGGGGCAAAATCCTATGACAAGTTTCTAAAATGCATGAAGCTTTGATTCATTGCATGTGAAACTCAGACTACCCCTGAAAATCTGACAGAATTCAGGCTCATTTTTTTGCCTGAAAAACAAGTTTGTTTGCTCTGAGTTAACTTGCTCTAGAGTTAACCTACTCCAACCATTATTCTACAAACAAATGATGGATGATATCAAAGTTGGAATTTCAAAACAGACAAACCTGTCAAATTTAAAGGTTTTGTATACTGTAAAGTTGCTTTCAATTGTTTTTTACTAAAATTGTTGATGTTATTTACCAAAAATGTTGATGGTTACACGAAATTATTAACTATATTTGACTGTCAATGGCAATTTGCCTGTTAAATTCCATCTCTGAATACTGTATTGAAAATTGTTATAAATGAATTTACAGAGACAACACTATATATATAAATTATATTTAATTTAGTCCTTTAAACTTTCTTATATAAATCCAAAACCTAAAATCGATTTAGAATAATGTTTTAGCGTCCTTCCGCTTATATGCTTGAAATTTGTAAATAATAATAAAAAATGAAACATGATATTGGATCCGAACACAATTGTTAACCTTATAAAATCTGTTTTCCGTGTGGAAAAGGCTTGAGATATTATTAAAAGCCATAACGAAGGGATTCTGGTTGTGCCACTAGCCACTTGGTTCTATGGTGACAGTGATTCCACATGGAAAGCACAGGATGGCACGTGAAATTAAAGGATGATCTGGATGCCAACCCTTTCTTGGCGTGTAAAATCAGTTTCCCCTCCATCGATTCATGTGTTATGTTAAATTCATTGTACTCCGTGTAGGGTTAGGGTTAGTGGGTGGGCTGCTCAATCTTGTAGGCAGGCTGTTCCGTGGCAATGCATGTAGGGTTAGGATTAGTGGGTTGGCTGCTCAATCTTGCCCAGAGTTCAATTCCCTATGCAAAATTAAAACGAAAAAACAGGAGTTCCAAAATATTGCATGATGTTCGCCTCTTTTTGGAAGCCGGTAGGATAGAAGTATTCACCGAATCAACGCTCCTCATAGACGAATAGTAATTCCATTCTCCATATAGAGTTGATTGTAAAGATTACAAATAAAGAGCGATGGAAATTGACTTCCATTTTAATGCTACTGCCGCTTTCTTTCGGCGCAAGCCTCTCCACATCCACCCAACATTCGACCAAACCTCAAAATATCATACTATACAGTTTTACGATTTACAATTGAAATATCAAACTAGAAGAAGGCCCAAACAGGCGCTAGTGCCTGCAACCATGAGCCATTTATTAGAAGGAAGGTCCATGTCTATCAGAATTGTTTGGCCAAACCGCCAAATAGCAGTGAATGCCATTCATCTAAATTGTTGAGAGGAAGCGAAAGTTTGGCCAAATTGCCAATTAGCCGGGGCGACATTGTACATGGTCAGCGTTCTTCCACTGCTTATGGTTACTCTGAATGACAGACTCTGTCCATTGAGATACGAATTGCTTTGCCAATTCGCTCCCCAATTCCTCTCAATCTGTTGCCACCCAGTCTTGGAGCCTTTTATCCACGCCGCCTTCACGTCTCCTCTGCCCCCGACATTGCTAATCAGAACCAGCTCGAAGTAGTCCCGCCCATTTACTGTGAAGCGTATTCCTCCAGTCTTCTTGCATGGAGTCCTGCAGCGATTCCATTAACACCACCCAGTTAAATATATAAAGTATATCACAGAATCTCCAATTCAATAGTGTAAAATGAAAATTACATGATTAAAACGCTGTGGATTTGGGGCTTGTTGTGTTTATCAATATTAGCATAAATATTATATACCTTCTGTAGTGAACAGGCACAATGCCGGCTTTGTATAGAGCAATCTGCTGGAAGGCAGGCTGTGACATGTCGAAATGCTGAAGGGGTGGATTGCACCACCCTCCATTGTCATTGGGCAGGGCGCTATTCGGCGGACAGAAATTGGTGGCGGTGATGATAATCGATCCTGGCAGACACCACTGAGGAACTTTGTCAGAGTCACACTTAATCTGAAAACATGCTCCGCAGATCTGCCCGTCGTTGAACAAAGCGGTGCTGAGGGCAGCAGTGTTGGTACCATATCCATTGCTATTCAAATCCCCATACCCGCATGCACCCCCTGCACAAGAAATCATTCATACAATACATTACATCACATGTTAACCAATTAATTCATGAAACAATCCAGTCTGAGTCATTGCTTTGAGATCAAGATCAAACACACAGAATTTATAATTCATACCAAATTGGTTTATAAGACTCTTTTATCCGCTAGATTTATCCGCTAGATTAGTAAAATTTATGGAGATATACATATCCTACCAGTTATAGATTTGAACTTATAATTTTTATTAGAAAACACATATTCATAACCATTAAACCCACCCTCTCAATTCAATTATACAATAAACCAAAAGTTTCTCCTATCCAAAATTTAATCTATTTTTCATTTTTCAATTCCAATTATATGAGAACTTGAAAATATTTATCTATCAAAATTGCATCACGGTGAACCACCCATCATATCTGAAACTTACAAAATTCTTATCAACGGAAAGAAAATACTTTTACTACTAAAATTAACACTCACCCATAGTTCCAGAGGCATCGCTCCCACCATAGAATGTAGCGTGGGCTGCAGTCCAAGCACCTACCATGACTGCTCTTTGCAAAATCGATGCTATGATAACAACAACCACCATCAGAGTTCGAAATTCACTGGCCGTCTCCATTGTGATATAAGACAGCCTCGAATATTGCCTATCAATCTTTCTTCGTTGGTGCAATTCACCTTACAGTTGCAGGTATATATATACAGGTTTGGCATGTGGGAAACGGCGAACAAGCTTTACCGTTCTGATCGTTGTACGGTTTGGATAGTGCGTTCGAGTCATCGGAGGGCCCAGTCGCAAAGTCAGCTTTTGACTTTGCTGCTGAGCCCTCCGATGACCCGAACCTACGGTTGAGCCACATGCAGGAAATCATTTTTCTCGGAGGGAATCCTGCATGCTCGATGAAATATTTTATTCATAGTTTGCAGCTCAAGTTTGTGATCAGTATCGCACCGTGCGCGTATTTCTACGCTGTCTTGAAGATCTGAAAAAGTAATAGATCAGTACTGCACCGCGCGCACATGTCTTCCTTATGGATACAAACAGTTTGGCAATGATAAACCGGGATGGATGAAGTAAAATCATTAAAAATACAGCCCAACAAATGGAAGAGTTTAATGTTTCTGGGTATTTCCTTGTCATCCGCCATGTTCTGGGTATTTAATGCCGTATCTAAAGTCGAGGAATTCCTGGGTTTGTAGCACAGAAAGTTTAGTATTTTAATTGAAAAGCTAATAGCTTCGATGAATAAGCGTAATGTACAAGTTTCAATTGTTTAGGTAGCATTGAAATGCCGTGTAGCCGACTGATTAGGTAGCATTGAAATGGTATGTAGCTAATAGCTTCAATGAATAAGCGTAATGCACAAATTTCAATTGTTTAGGTTGCATTGAAATGTACAAATTTCAATTGTTTAGGTAGCTCAATAAAATGTTGTGTTGCCCACTGATTAGCTTTCTCGCCGTTGGCGATGAGTCAGGGCTCCATGGCATTCCGCTTATTTATCAGACGACCAGAACTGTTCTTCATCTCATCTGGCATGTTCACTGTAATGCAACCAGGGGTGTTTAATTACGCTGAAAGGCGTATACCTATTCACAATAGGCATATTTAATATGTTTTTAGTACTTAATCAGTTTTGAATGGACAAGATTAAATATTGTTGGAATATTCTTAGTCGTCCCAATAAATCAATGGTTGTGATTTCAACTACTAACTTCCTCACTATTATAAAGACATCTGTTTACATGTTTATTTTTTTACTTTTACTTAGTCATATTTAAAATTTACTATGATGGCTAATTGATTGCCACCTCTATTAACGTTTCATTTTCTAAAGAGCCCAAGTTTACCACCGACTATTTTTACTCCAACTATTATTTACTGGGCGGGATTTTCCTGGAGCTCTTACCCCATCGTCTTACAGGGTCGGTTATTCAATGCATAGGGTTCTGCTGTTATTTAATGCCCAGGGCTCGGTTATTTCGACCTTCACCAGCCACGAGTGACTTGTGGCTGTCCTAGTGTTATTACAGTTTCCTTGGTTATTCATAGTGGTCTAAATGCTTTTGGTTTTAGTAGTAACCAGTTCAAGCAATATGGATATTGAAATGTTACATATTGAAATGTTTTTTTCAATCAATTGTGTAGCAATGTTAAAAAATTAATATTTCATTTGTGGGAATTGGATTTAGTTAAGAAAGTTCTCAATCATTCCTCAATATTAAATTTAACAATCGAGGGTTAGGTTTTTTGATGTCTAGAGTTTTGGCATTCATGTTTATTGTAAAAATGCCTCCACATCCTCATTCTACTTATCTTCTTGCGAATGAGCATAATCGTTGCATTTCTTCTCATATATACGCTGCCACCATTCTAGCAAGTTTGTTTCAATCTACATTTCACAATTTTCAACATACTTCTTATTTAATAGAAGTCAAGTTTCACTTTGTCTTTGTGTTAATATTATAAATCTGTGGTTTCATTTCATTCCGCTAATAAATTTGGATCAGTGGTATCAGAGTGGTCTGCTCCTTGTCGTTTTTTTAATGCATGTCCCCGACACAGTCACGGTATAGAGAGTTGGGTATCGAGCTTGTTTCTCTTGAGGAAAATTGATCTTGCACGCCCAAGAAACTTTCCATGGTGGGTGAAATGAAAGAACATGGGACAAGAGATCCTTTCAAAATGTTACTCGAGGAAGCCCTTGAGCGATAGAGGAACGAGATGATGCACATATTTGCACAAATCCTTCGACGGTTGTCTACAAGTGACACATCCACCTCAAGAAAAGGCACCACCCCCTTCAAGGTACAAATCAATTTTGATATTCCTATATTTGATGGTAAAATAGATGCAGATGTCGTATATAAATGGTTAAACATTCTAGAAGGTTATTTTTCTGTCCACAACTTTTTTGATAGAGAAAATATTACATTCGTTCTCATCAAGGCCATCCCCCATGTCAAAGATTGGTGGGACACTTTCTGTGAGAAAAAAGAAATAGAGGGATCCACATTGTTTGCAGTTGCACCCACTTAGGGTTCCTTCAGGTATGTTATTAAGGAACAATACTAGCATGTTGGAAGTTAATAAGTTATGGAGACTTGTATACAAGATGGACCACACTATAGCAAGAAAGAGACCAAACAGTGCCATAGTTCACCCATGTCTTTCATATGTTGCACACCAAGCTGGGTATTAAATATTATAAGTGACATTTGGTGCTCAAGTACCGCGACAGTCTACATAGATACATCCAGACATAAATGGATTTTTTGGACATCTCATCCTTGGGCGGGGCCTATTGATATGTCGTCAAAATCGATCATAAGCGTAAACAAAAGACACAACAATTTGGGTCTTGGAACCCCTCATAGCAGAAGCAGGGTAAGGGCACTCCCAACCCGCAGAACAAACGACAGGGAAAAAATGGGAAACCTGAGGACAACCAGTCCAAGCCGCGAGTAAATAAGGACAATGGGAAGACAAAGAAAGATACCGAGAAGTGGTACCACTTCCATAAGAGCCCCTAGCATAAAATTGTTGATTATCTCTTAAATAATTCATTGCTAGCTAAGGTAAAATCCTCTTAATCAAATGCGGATTTCGACTCTGACTCAGAACCAGAAAAGGGGAGACAGACCATTGAAGTGGAACCTAGTGCCACCGTTGCTACCACCCAGGTCCAACCCGGTGAACCTAATGAACCAAAGGAAGGTGAGTGACTCTTTCATTCACAGATGTGGGTGAAAGAAACGTCGTTGCACTTCATCATTGATAGAGGTAGATAGAAGAACCTCATCTCAACATAGGTCATCAAACGACTGGCCCTGCCAATAACGACGCACCCGAAGCACTACACCATCAGATAGCTCTGTCAAGGAAGCGATCTTCACATTAGCCAACAGTGTCGCCTGTCATACGAAATCAAGCCATTCAAAGATGAGGTATTGTGTGATGTTTCTCCCCTCGAAGTTTGTGATGTTATTTTGGGCCAACCTTATTTATGGAAATGTCATGATGTCTATGAGTCTAGGCCTCGCAATGTTATTATTACTTTGAATAGGAAATTGTACAGGATACCTGAGGTAGTCCCACCTACTGTTATTTCCTTGATCTCTGCCAAGCAATGCAGGAAGGTCATTTCTCATACCGGGAAGTTTGTCTTCTTCGTGATTCACTCTCAAAGTGAGTGAAAGGCTACAACCACATCCATGGCCTCCACAGATGATCTCTCCACACAATAGAAACAAGTGGATAAGGTCATGGAAGAATAAAATTACATATTCTCATCACTTATTGGGATACCTCTACACTGTCAGGTCAAGCATCCCATCGATCTGACCCTCGGTGCACCACTATCCAATGGGCCAGCCTATCATCGCTATATGCTAAACAATGAGGAGATCAAGTGTCAGATCCAAGAAATGCTCCACATGGAGCACATCTGACCCAACTCATCACCTTGTGGAACCCCAATCGTGCTGGTGCAGAAGAAAGACGAGACCTGGAGACTATGCATTGATTACCGGGCCCAAAATAAAATCACAGTTAGGAACTGCTACTTGATTCCCCGAATTGACGATCTCCTTGATCATCTCAAGGGGGCCAAATAATTCAGTAACATTGATATGAATTCTGGCTACCATCAGTTCCCAATAGAGAACACAAATGTATCGAGAGTTGCCTTCAAATAAAAGGAAGGTCTTTTTGAATAGCTGGTCATGCCCTTCGGTTTGAAAAATGCCCCAACAACTTTCAGGAGGATGGTGGATGATATCTTGCGACCTTTCACTAATTCTTTTGTGGTGGTGTATCTGGATGAAATCATCATATACACCAAGACTTGGGAAGAACACTTGCAACATATTCAACATGTTTTCAGACTTTACGACAACACAAGTTATACGCAAACTTGAAAAAATGCTCCTTTGGCATGGACAGGGTCCAGTACCTAGGCTACATTATTGATGCACATTGTGTGCATGTTGATCCAGCCAAGATCCAAGTCATCCGTGACTGTCCATCCCCAACCATGCTCACTAAGATTAGTATATTTTTATGCCTTGTTAATTTCTATCGCAAGTTCGTGTTGGGATTCTCCCATATTGCATGGGCCCTCGGCCAAATAACCAGGGGTGGTGGTAAGGAAAAATTATTTTTTAACTTATTTAACTAGTGCTTCATTAAGGTCTCATATATTAGACAACTCATAACTCTTCTTCTTGATCTCTTCTTTTTCTTTGTTTAACTCCTCTTGAATTTTATACATTTCCTCTTTTTTGGTATCTCTAATCCATTTATTTGAGAATATTTCTTCAAATTCTTCCCATGACATTTCCCATTTATTATCCTTATCAATACTCATCCACCAATTCCAAGCTTCACCGGAAAAACATTTTTTTTTCCTTGAAGGAGTCATATCATATTCCTTTACCATGCTCAACCATTCCATAGGATTTATTTCATCTTTATCTTCATCTCCTGTAAATTGAGGTATTTGCATTGATTCTTCATTAAGGTCTAATGTGAATCCTCAACTTACAACCTCAATATATTAGGAATAATGATCTCAAATATTTATAATCCTTGTTCCAATATAATATTGTATGTGTTCTCTTTCCAATTTCTTTTGAATCAACTCAATTAGAAATTCAAATAAAAAAATATGATAGTTTTAAGTGAACATACCTTTGAAACCTTGACTTGGAGTCTATTCTTTTGGTTGAACTTTCTTCTGATGTATTTATGAAATTTCATTGCTTTTGAGTCTAAATTTTTTATCAGTAGTACTCTGATATGTCTTCTCTATAATTTCATATGTATGAACAAAATTAGGTGTGCCAAATGAAATTTATGGTAACTTTCCAAAACCTTGTTGATGTTTGGCCTTTCTTGGAGAGTGAACTTGTACAGAATGTCATGTGTTGAATATTTGATACCCGATTCTAAAAATTGTACCACAAATACTATGGACTTCCTTATTTCAAATTCAACTAGTCGAGCACTAAATTTGAATCCCCGCAGAAGAATATATTATTGTTTTACCCAAAACACCCATTTGAAGCTAGTAATAGGACTAGTCAAAGACCCTATCTTCCACAAGGTATATATATGAAATTATAACACTCTAAAGGCTGAAATATGTACCATAGGTACTTTGATATGTCCTTTAAATATCCTTCGATTTTTGTTGTTTGAATATTCCCATATAAAAAGTTGTAGCGAAAATTCTAAGATGAATTTATTGGAGAAGAAAAATCCTAAGATCGATGCTTTAATACTAAATGTAATGTTCCAAATGATTAAAATATCAAAAGAGAACAGAAGACATGCCATGTACATAATGTGATCATGGAGAACAACTCCAAGATAGATAAGTTATACAATAACTCCTTAAACAATAGGAGAACCTCCTCCAAATAACAAAATACATTCATACATCACAATTCACATGTCCTCAATAATGAATACATGATCTGCATATATATCTATTCACACCTACACATGAGGCCCCTTTACTATTAGGTTGACTCTATTACATATATATTTATAAATTACATGTACATTTATCCCCATGTATTCCCCTCATTTGGGTCATATCATATATATTTAACCATATATATACCCCCCTTAGGTCATAACATACTATAATATTCAAACATCATATTCTTGTAATAAGAAATATTACTTAATTGTCCTTGGGAACTTGCAATGGATGATACAATGGTGTCAATAAAACTACCAAATGAAAATTGTGAGGGCTCTCTAATTATCTATAAGTCTTGAATAAGATATCTAAGAGACCTCAATCTTTCATTGATTTACATGTTTAGAGTTTTTGGTTGTGGGTTGGGGTTTGGTGTGCCTTCCTGTGGTGATGTTGGGTTTTGGTTTTCTCCAAGTTCCATGTTAATTATTTTTTTTGCAATTTATTAATGTAATTTATATAAATTAGATTCATTTTTTAAACATTTAAATAGTTTACAAATTTAAGAAAGCATGAAATTGCAAGAAAATACATACTTGGAATCAACCAGAGATGACATAAGGAGAGTGTGGACTCTTCAAACACAGAACATGGTCAATCTGTTAGGGAAATAAACCAATCATGATCCTTTTTAATTGGCTTACATAGGAACATGCATGCATTCCTAGACATCATGTGCATTCTTGATAATGCATGCACATTATTGAGAATGTGCGTGAACTCTTGAGAATTCATGCACACTCTTGAGAACGTGTGCACTCTCTTGATAACACATGCACACTCTTGAGAATCCATGCACACTCTTGAGAATGCGTCTTCATTCCAAACGAGGAGTCGATTTGCATCCTCAGTGGCAGTTTAAGGTTTTCCAAGCTAGTAATATCAGGAACACATGTACATTCTTGCATGAGCGCATTCATTCTCACCTCGTTGCCACTTTTTTATCCACCATATTTGTGTGGACACCCAAAATCTGTCCAAGGAATAGTTATAGGTTTAGTTTAAAGAATGGGTCCTAAATTTAGGCTACTCGAGAACTAGAGGGACAAAAATATTCAAACTTATTGAGCTCTATTGGATGAACAAGGAAATAATAACATAGGCTATAAAAGAGAAAGGAAACCAACAACAACCTATCTTGCAAAATTTTAGCATAATGGAACAAAAATTTGATGCAAAAATGCAAGGGAAGTTTTCAAAATTGATATCACTATCAACAACTATGCAGACAACAAAAAAATCCCTGTGGAGAACATAGACTAGTTCTTAGCATCTGTCGGCACTCCTTCATGTTGGGGATACTTCAAACACACCTATGATTTTTTTCCTAAGGTTTTCCCTATGTTTATTAGTCATTATTCAGTCTCTTATAGTTTAGGGAGAATATTCATTTTCCTACATTCTAGGAGAATATTCTCTTCAATTCAGACTTCAGTTTGATCAGTTGAGTGGAGTCTTAATGCCACATTGGTTTCATCACCATGAAACATTGGGATCATCACCTAATAATGTGGATTGTCCTTGGGATTTCTAGCAAACTATTGAATTACTCATGATTCTGTGATCTCCTCCTCACTTCACTCTATTTCAGTCAGTCAACTGAAGACTGAGAGACTAGTTAACTCAGATTAGGTGGTAGTTTACTCCCATAACTTTCAGTGTTTGTCCATATCACTCTAGAACACCATCATGGTGCATTGTATTCTCCTTCATTGTGCATTAGTTGAGTTATATAGAGTATATCATGTGTAAATTACCATTCGTTCATTTGGTTAATGCAAATTCTTTGATTCTCACTCTCTCGTTTCCATATTTTCTTTTTTCTCTAAAAAATGTGTATGTATCATTGCTAGCTAGATATTGTCTATGCAGGTTCATCCACATTCACATGGTATCAGAGCTGATGGATTTCTAGGAAAAAGAAACACAGGATTCTTTTTACAGGTACCGGAGATTGAAGACAGCGGGAAAAAATGGAATTTCCAAAAGAATTCATTCTTACACTGTACAATTTATTTGCATGGAAGGAGAAGATGATAATGCATCTTCAAAGCAGAGGATTATATAGGTTAACCATGGACACAGAGATTGAACCAACATTATCCATAGAAAAATCCAAGTATCTGAATCGGATGGATGAAGCATTTGGAACTATTTGCAGTCTCATTTCTCATGAGCTCCTCTTTCACATATCCTCCTATAAAACCCCCAATGAAGTCTGGACCACCATGGAAGGAATTTTTGTTAAACAAGACGAGGTGATGGGACATATACTTGAGGTGGAATTGCTCACTTTGGATCCAAAAAACTTCGACAATCTCCAAGATTTCTTTACCAAATATAAGGATTTGTTGTCGCAACTTAAGTCTTGCGGGGTTGATAAATATAAGGAGGTGAAAAAAATGGTTCTTACCATTCTCTCTAAACTTGGTCTGGAATACTTAGTGTTTGTATCCACATTTCATTCAGTTAGACTCACCTCTAGAGCTACCTAGAAAATTCCTTCTCTTGAGGTATTTATTGAGTCTCTGACGCAAGAGCAGAACAAGCTCATCAACATGGGGAAAATAAAAGGCCCAAAGGCACATGCACTTGCTATGAAAGATGGTAACAGTCACCAAAATCAGAAATCTAAAAACCAATACAAAGGAAGGCACATGAAAATCTAAAGAAGGAAGGCACATGCAAATCTGGATCCAAAGGTGGAAAGGGAAGAAAATGGGATAAATGTACTTAGATCAAATGACCCAAATACTTCAACAAAAAAAATCTTTGAGATCACATCCCCGAGGGTGCCAAGAAGAAGAATCCAAAATATCAAAATCCCAATAAAGGTAATTCTAGCCATGCTTTGATTGTTATCAACTTGTCTCCCAATGCTTGGATTGTAGATTCACGAGCATCTCACCACATGGTAGCCACAAAAGAAGTCTACTCTTCATTGGCCACATGCAAAGGTCCTCCTATTTTTATGGGTAACAACTCCCACGTCGAGGTCACTGGAAAAGGGAGAATTGAACTCACAAACGAAAGCTTCGAGAATGTGCTACACGTTCTCAAGCTTTCCATCAATCTTCTCTCCATGTATCAAATGAAAAACTCTGTCACTTGAAAGAGAGTAATATTCACTCCTGATGCCATGGATATCTATGACATGCAAACCAATTCCAAATTTTCTACTGGTGAGGTAAATCATCAATATAGACTCTACACATTCTCTAAATTTATTGTACCTGATTCTCCATTACTGCTTACCCATGGTAATGAAAGCAGTACGATATGGCATGAAAAGTTCGAGCATTTAAATTTTAGATATATGAAACAACTTAGAAAGCAGATAATGGTTGATGGACTAGTAGACATCCACTTCTCAAAAGGAATTTGTGAGGGATGTGTTCTTGCAAAACACCCTTAAGAGAAATTTGACAAAGGAAAGACTCATAAGGTCTCCTTTCCTTTGGATTTGATCCATAGTGACCTCATGGGCCCTTTTTTGCATCCATCAATTAGTAAAGAAAGGTACATGCTCATTTTTTTTTTATGATTTCTGATGCTTCACATGGACATTCTCTCTCAAGAAAAACTCAAAGGTCTTTCAACACCTCAAATATTTCAAAGCCCTTGTTGAGACATAGTGAGGAAAGAAGATTAAATTTCTTCGAACAGATAGTGGGGGGGAGTATGTCAACCATGAGATACATAATATTTTTCTTGAGGCTAGGATTTAGTTGTAGCACATGGTTCCTTATACTCCGCATCAAAATGGAGTGACTGAGAGAAAAAATAGATCCCTGAAAGAGATCGCATTGTGCATGCTGCATGCAAAGTCACTTCCACATATATTATGGGCTGACACACTCAATTGTGCAACTTACATCCAAAACAGATCTCCCCATAGTTTTTTCAAGGATAAAAACGTTTTCGAGGCTTGGAGTGGCCTCAAACCGGAAGTGACCCACTTCCATATATCTGGTTATCGTGCATGGGCTAGGATTCCCTCTAATAAGAGGAAGGCACTTGATCCATAGAGTACAAAGTGTATCTTTGTTGGATACCTCGACAATGTGAAGGGATATAGACTCATTGATCTCTCCTTGGACCGACTCACCATTTAGCGTAGTGTCCAATTTGAGGAAAGTATCTCGCATGTACCTCAACATCCCCATGCAGATACTTTTGTTCTTCCACCTATTAGAGATGATGAGCATGCACATGCCGACTCTTCTTCAAATGAGGGTTTTTATTCAGAGGATTCAGATGATTCAAATACAGAGTTAGTAAAATCAGATGTAGATTTAGTGCATGCAAATGCAAATGCAGAGCCAAAGCCAAGGCCCAAGTGGGCCAAGACTACTCTTCAGGATGCATGAGATCTTGTTTGGGATCTATCGTATACTAGGAGGACTTGATATGATTTTGAGGAGCCTCCTATTGCACTCACTCCCACTAAATCGATGCCACCCAAGAATCTTTTCGTGTTTCAATATTCATATCCATTGTCCTATGGCGAGGCTGTCGGGAATCCCTTTTGGGAATCCACCATGGAGGAGGAGTACAAATCCCTCCTCAAGAACCAGACTTGGGATTTAGTTCACCTTCTTATAGGAAATAAACTTATCATGTGTATATGGGTCTACAGGACCAAGAACACAACAGATGGACATGTTAATAGATACAAATCCAGGCTAGTTGCCAAAGGATTTCAACAGGTGCACGGCATTGACTATGATGATACCTTCACTCCAGTAGCGAAGATGGATTCAATACGTTTGGCACTTGCCATTGCTGAAACCAAGGGATGGGAATTCCATCATATGGACATGAAGAATACATTTCTTCATGGAGATCTCTCTGAGGAGATCTACATGGAGAAACCCCAAGGCTTCATGTAGGATTCATCTTTGGTTTTTCGATTGAAGAAGTATCTTTACGGCCTGTAGCAGGCCCTGAGGGAATGGTATGTCAAGATGAACTCCTACCTATTGTCACAGAACTTTGTACGTTGTAAGTCAGACCTAAATGTTTACATTCTCATGACGACTGATTCACTTCTACTCCTAGTTCGTTATGTTGATTATTTTTTTATCACTAGTTGCTCGACTTTAGCGATTGCTGCAGTCAAGAGGATTATGCATAACATGTTCTTGATGACAGAAATCAGTCCACTACATTTTTTCCTTGGACTCGAGATCATTGAAGATGCATGAGGAATCAAACTGTCTCAAGCCAAGTATGCACAAGATCTCCTCGAGATATTTCACATGATAGACTGCAAGTCTGCCCCAACTCCCTTCCTATCAGGAGTCATACTTTAGGATGGAGAGGACACTCCAGTGGTGGAAAAAAAATAGTATATACAACTAGTGGAGAGCTTGTTGTATCTCACACACTCCATACTAGACCTCTCCTATGCAGTTGAAGTAGTCTCTAGGTTCATGAAAGAGCCGCATGAGATACATTGGAAGGTTGCAAAGTGTATCCTTCGATACATACAGGACACCATCACCTTTGGGATTCACTATGCAATAGACTCTACATTGGACCTCATCAGGTTGATTGATTCTGACTAGGCTGGCGATAACATTGATTTCAAGTCCACGTCTGGTTACTCACTTAGTCTTGGTTCCAGACCCATATGTTCGTCGAGAAAGAAGAAGGATGTTATTTCTCTATCTTCAACTGAGGAAGAGTATAGAGGGGTAGTTAACATAACCATTCAGGTTATGTGGCTACAACATTTTCTCACTGAGTTCCAGGCATTCAGTTTCATCGGCCGTTCATCATATGGTGTGACAACCAGAGCACTCTGAAGTTCTACATAGATCCAATTCAGAGGCAACAAATG
The DNA here is from genome assembly GCA_009831015.1 of Picea engelmannii. Classification (NCBI taxonomy): domain Eukaryota; kingdom Viridiplantae; phylum Streptophyta; class Pinopsida; order Pinales; family Pinaceae; genus Picea; species Picea engelmannii. The sequence continues at coordinate 41,052 of ML796026.1, read as the reverse complement.
AAGAACATCAAGATCCACATGCACTACATCAGATACTTAGTACATGAGGGGATCATCGACCTGCAGTTATGTCCTTCATCAAAACAGAGTGCAGTCATCTTCACTAAGACGAACACTAAGAAAAAGTTTCATTCTCTGCGCAATCGTCTTGTAGTGAAGGTCACAGTTTCCTAGAAAGTGTCAGTTCTTCTTTTTACATACATTGTACTTTGATGGGGGGGTTTTCCCATAATATTTTCCCTCTTTCCTCATTTATTTTAATGTATCTTTTGTTTTTGGGTACCTAACATGGCCTCGTTGTCGGGACCTATTCTTTATTTTCACCATAGTGATGTTTGGGGGGATGTTGGAAATACTTCACACACACCTAGGATTTATTTTTCCTAAGGTTTTCCCTATGTTTATTAGTCATTATTTAGTCTCCTATATTTTAGGGAGAATATGCCTTTTCCTACATTCTAGGAGAATATTCTCTTCAGTTCACACTTCAGTTTGATCAGTTGAGTGGAGTCTTAATGCCACTTTGGTTTCATCACCATGGAACATTGGTATCATCACCTATTAATGTACATTGTCGTTGGGATTGTCACCAGACTAGCACATTACTCATGATTCCCTTATCTCCTCCTCACTTCACTTTGTTTCAGTTAGTTAACTGAATACTGAGAGACTAGTTAACTCGGACTAGGTGTTCATTTACTCCCGTAACTATCTGTGTGTGTCTAGATCACTCTAGACTACCACTATGGTGTATTGGTTTCTCCTCTAGTGCGCATTAGTTGAGTTATACAGAGTAAATTATGTGTAAAATTATCATTCATTCATTTGGTTAATGAAAATTATTTGATTCTCACTCTCTCATTTCCATCTCTTCTCTTTTATCTGCAAATTATGTATGTATTATTGCTAGCTAGATCTTATTTGTGCAGGTTCATCCACATTTACACTTCAAACCCCATCCTATTGGATGAGGAACTAGGTGATCAGTGGAACGAATGCTTTTGGTAGAAGAAGGAACATGCATCTTAGGCTCAAACCACTTTGCATATTAGGTTCAAATCACTTGTTTTATGTTTTTTTTTGTAACATTAGTAGACTAGGTAAGCATAAGTTCTTTCTTTTAGATATTTTAGAAAAAAATAGAATTTTTGTAAAACAAAAATAGTGATCTCCTAGTACTTTTGTGGTCCTGGTTTCCCAAATGATATTTTGATAATGTTGTTGTCCTAATTTCCCAGGTAGTAGGCCATAAAAAGTGATGCTTGTTCACTTTTGTGTGACATAATAATACTTGTATTATCTAGCTTAAAAAAATTATAATTATAATTATAATTATATATATATATATATATATATATATATATATATATATATATATATATAATGATGATGGTGGTGGTGGTTAATATCCACTGAGACTAAAAGTGGTCTATCATACCTTAAGAAAGTGTGATATTACTTGGATTTCTTTAAACTGTTATTTTGATGCTTGAAAAGCATTAAGAGAAGCATTCCATGATCACTAAAATTTTGATGTCTTAGAAGGTTAGGAATGTCAATATTATGACAAATATTTTGAAATTGAGATTTAATGTGGGTATACGCAGGGAACTCTAGGAGAAAGTGTTTTTCATCTTCAACTGTCTTGGTGTCACAAAGATGACGGATTCTTTCCTACCATGGTGTTTTGGGGATTCCCAACATCCAGTTTCACTATGCATCTCATGAAAATTAGTTCTTGTTTTAACAATATTGATTCTCTTATTTACACTAGCCAAAAAGAGAGATACTTTTGATCTTCAAGATTAGGGTTAACCACCTCTTTATTATATATTAATTTTCTATCCTCTAATTATTTAATGCATCGTATATTTTCCTTAAATTTAGCTTGTAAAATATTTTTAATATCATTGATATTCTGTAGAATAACTTCTTCTTTTATTCCTCAATGATTTACCTAAGACTTTGTATCATTATGCCATACCTACTCTAGTTGATATTGATTTTTTCTAGATTTTGAAGCAATTTTAGGGAGCCTCTTGTCATCCATGTTATTTATCTCGTTCTTGTACATTAAGTACCTAATCATAGTTGTGATCTCAAGGGGGGAAAGTCTCACTTGTATGAGGAGGACAAGATATGGTGTATTTCCTTTAATTTTGAGATTATAAGTTATAAAATTATTTTGGATATGCTCTATCTTTCTCCACGATTATCTAGAGATACTACATCCCCAAAATTCACATCCATATAAGATAACATGAGTGACAAGAGTCTCAAAGAGGATATTTTTCTTATCTCATAGCCAAAGTTCTACTAATTTACAATTATTTTCAAACCCATAATAAGATTCCCACTCTCCATTTATCATTTTCTCAATGTCATCGTTCCAATTGATCTTGTGATGAATACATATTCCAAGATACTTGTAGGAAGAAACTTTCTCCAAGATGTTGTTTTCATATACAAAAGTATCATAGGTGATCTTGTTGGATTTCATGATCATAACCTTGATTTTGTTAGTGTTCATAGTCATACCTTTACTAGAGAAAAATTCCTTGAGGATTCTAAGCTTCTTATTAAGGTCATAGTGATTCCTTTCCATAAGAAAAATATTATCAGCATAGAGAAGAAGGACGATGACTGTACTAGCAAGAGTTGGTCTAACACAACCTACACCTTCCAAACTTCTAACTTGTCAATGTAAATGCCAAAAAGGGTAGGGGATAGGGGATAACCTTGCTTGACTCCTATATTGCAGTTAATTTCTTTTGAACAATCAACAATGCTCCTAAATCTTGAAACAATGTTCTCATACAAACTTACCGCAACAACTTTCAACTCGGAGGGAACCTTTAGCTCTTCTAATCTATTCCAAAGGTTGGTCCTAGGAGCAATGTCAAAATCTTTCCTAAAATCAATGAAACAATAAAAGAGATTGGTTTTTATTGTTGTGAGACTCCTCTATAATGATCCTAAGTGTGATAAGATGGTCCACAGTTGAACGATAATCTCTAAAACAAATATGACCTTTAGCGCTTTTCACGTGGATTTCTAGCCATATGTTTATCTTCTTTTCCAAAATAATTTCATATAGCTTGACTAAAATGAAGTTAATCATAATGATCATATAATTAGAGGGATTGCTTTTATCCCCACTTTTAAAAGTAGGTACAATGAAGCTTTAAGTCCAAAGTTTAGGTGAGCCTTACTTGACAGCGAAGCTCAACAACTTATGTATGTGAGAGATCAAAAGGAAAAAAATGTTCTAAAAACAACTTATGTATGTGAGAGATCAGAAGGAAAAAAATGTTCTAAATTATTGAATACACTCCACGTGAAATTAAAGGGATAGACATTCTCACAATGACGGTATAAACGCTACTAAATTCTATAATTACTTTGTAATTTGTAACTTAAAGGATGTTTTAGTCATTAAACTTAAGGCATCCATGTATATGAATAATACATTTATTCTTCATTTTATAGAAGTTCTTTATAGCACAATATGGTGAGATGTTATAATACCCGTGCACATTTAAGTTAAACAAAATATGTGAAGAAAAATACAATTTGTGTTCATAGAACCCATCCACAAAATTATATTAACATTTATGTAAATATAAAATGATATTATAAATTTCCCTTGGTATTTTTGATAATATTATCAAATTTTAGAGGTATTTTTAATTTAAATTTAATATTTTTGGATTTTAAATTAATTACATTAATATTAATATAAAAGAATATTATTAAATTCTAATTTACATTAAATAATTTGAAATTCATTATTTTAATACTTAGATAAATATAATATAATATTGTTAATTGGGTTTAGCTTGAGTGATTAAGTGGAATGATTTGTACCACTCAATTTAAACTCTTAATCAATATAGCATTTAAGAAAGATAACAAGTTACTTAGATCTTTTTAGAATTTTGTTTTTGTATTTTAAAAGCTTTCAAATTGGTTTACTACATTTAATAAAGATAACAAATTACTTAGATCTTTTATAATTTTATTTTTGTATTCTAAAATATTTAAGAGAAGTTTTCCAAGATCACCACAATTTTGATGACTTAGGAGGTTAGGAAGGTTGGTATTGTGATGACTTAGGATGTTAGGAATGTAGGTATTGTGATAAATATTTTGAAATTGTGATCTAATTTGGGTATATCCAGGGCACTCTAAGAGAAAGTGATTTTCATCTTCAACCCTCCTATTATCACAAAGATCATATATTCTTTCATCCCCATGGTGTTTTGAGAGTTTCTCTATGCAGCTCATGAGAGTTGGTTTGAATTTTAGCAATGTTTTTTTTCTTCTTTGCACCATCCAAAACCTAGAGATACTTTTGATCTTGTAGGTTAGGGTTGACCACGACTCCTTGTAGTATCTTAATTTTCTTTTCTTCTCTAATTATTTATCACACCGCAAATTCTCCTTAAATTTAAATGTAATAATATTTATAATGTTGCTGATAGACTTAGCATCTTTATTCCATGCTCACTTTATTCATTGGTGGTTTTGGATGGAGTTTGAAGCAATTTTGGGGAGCCACTTTGTTGTCTATATTTTTCATCTTGTTCTTGTACATTAACTACCTAATCATGGTTGTGGTCTCAATGGGGGAAATAATCACTTGTATAAGGAGGATACATGATAGTGCGTATTGCCTTTAATTTTGAAATTGTCAATGATAAAATTATTTTTGATCTTCTCTATCTTTCTCTAGGATTCGCTTGAGATACTGCATCCCCAAACTTCACATCCATATAAGATGATAACAATGATGAGAGTATCAAAGATGGCATTTTTCTTATCCCATAGCCAAAGGGATGCTAGCTTACACTTTTTTTCAAGCCCATAATAAGATTTATGCCCTCAATTTATCATTTTCTCAATGTTGTAGTTTCGATTGACCTTTTGATGAATGTCTATTCCAATATATTTGTATGAATAAACTTCCTCCAAGCTATTTTTGTCATATAGGAAAGTATCATAGGTGATATTTTGGGTTTTAATTATCATAACCTTCTTTTTTCTAATATTCAGAATCATACCCATACTAAAACAAAAGTCCTTGAGGATTCTTAGTTTCTTAATGAAGGTTATAGATATTCCCTTCCATAAGAAAAATTTCATTGACATAAAGAAGAAGGATAGTGACTATACAAAAGCCGGACCAATACAACCAACATCTTCCAAAGAATATTCTAACTTATCAATGTATATACCAAAGAAAGTAGGAAACAAGGGACCTCCTTTCTTGACTCATATATTATACTTAATTTCATATAACCTTACTATAATAAAATTCTATAATAACATTCAACACAGAAGAAACTTTTAACTCTTCTAATTTATTCCAAAATTAATCCATAACACTATCTCAATTTTTTTCTAAAACAAATAAAACAATAAAAAAGATTACTTTAATTATTACATTACATATTTTTAATTTACAATATATTATATAAAACATTTTACTATATCTAAGTAATACTATAGGATTTACATTTTCTAAAATAAATAAAACAATACAATAAAGAAGATTAGATTAATTATTACATTACATATTTTAAATTTATTATATATTATTTAAAGCATTTTACTATCTAAATAATACTATATCATTTGCATTATTTTTTTATTATAATGACAACACCAGATGTGTTATGTCTTGAAATATATATTATATGATGGATATTTAATGCAGCACTTGCAAATGTATAATTTTTATTATTTAAAAATAATTGCAACTTTCCACTGCATATTAATAAAGCATCGATTCCAAACCTAAGTAAGAATAAAAATAAATTTAATGTGGAGAAGTCTAAATGTTTTTAGAATTTAGTTATCATTATTATAGGAAAAAAATATTATAAAAAAAATGTTTAAAATTATTATAAAAAAAAATGTTTATAGAAAAATTATTAAAAATTATTTATTTATTAATTTGTAAAATTTTATAGTTAAATTTGCATTTTTAATTATAATAATGAATTAAATGATTAGTAGATTGATTTCTCTATGTTTTTAATGTTATTTATCTATAATAAAATTTTAATTATAATAGTGATACAATAATTTACAATATCATAACATCTTATAATTAAGAAATAAATAATGTAAATGTTGAAAATAAAAAAAAACACACTAAAACATTTACAATATCATAACATCTTATAACTAAGAAATAAATAAGGTAAATGTTGAAGATGAAAGAAGACACACTAAAACATAAAACATGTTAGGAGACATAAAAAGAAAAAATTAAAACCTCGTTGATCTACACAAGAAATATTAAAGAACCATACCAATAAACAAGAAAAAGGCATGGCAACAAATGATAGTTGATGAATGGCAAGAATAGAGAAACATCAATATAGAAGTTTAGATTGTATCTATGCACGAGTTCAAACTCTCACTAAGAAGGATAATCCAATATAGAAGTTTAGATTATATCCATGCACGATTTCAAAGTCTTACTAAAAAAGATAATCCAAGAAACATAGAAATAGACCGACTTGAAGATTGCTAAACAAAGGATAATGTACGAGTGCATTTTGATGATTTCCATATTGCATATATAAATTTTAAAGATAGGATTAAAGATAGGATTGATAAATTTATTTATGTTTAAATGTGTGATATGATAATTAATAAATTTCAAAAATCAAAATTTAAGGAAATTATATATTTTAGTGGAATTAATTTAAATCTATCTTAACTCTAAATTTATTAAGTCTAAAAAATATTGAATCTTTTAAGGTATAAATTTTTCCTTAAATTTTGCATTCTAAAAAATGTTTGCATTTTGATCCTTCTATGTTAGTATAGAATTTATAGTAAAATTTACAAAAAATAAATAAATGTTGGTGCATTGATTTGAATTCATGCATAAATTTAAATTACAACATTGCATATCAACATCTTGAATATGTTTATACCAATACCAAAATTGCATTATCTTATGTTTCTAAAACTAGTATTACAAATGAAGTGGTGTGACATTACTTAAAATATATTCATAATATAAATAAAAATTATACTAAAACCAACAAATAGTGTGATATTACTTATCAAAATTAATTAAAATATATCCATAATAGCAATAAAAATTATACTAAAACCAACAAATAATGACATCTTTTTGTTATAATATAAGGAAACAAATATCTCTTAAATAAATTGTCAACCAATTATTATTTATTCTATAAAATAAATAGTCAATAAAATTAAAAGGAAATGTGATAAATAAAAAATATGTTTATATAGGTCTAAGCTTAATATTAACCTCTGAAATTAGAATGTTGTATGCTAAATTATTTATGAAAAATATAATAATTATGTAAAAGAAAGATAAAATCAATGAATTTTAAGTGCCAACAACTTTAAAATTCATGAGCATAAACTTTTTTCTTATGCCACCTAAGAAAAAATCATCAAACATCATTAATAAAGGTAATAGTTACAAAGGTTAACATATTACTATACAGTGAAAAAAAATTGTGCTTAAAAAGTAATCATCCACTTATCATATTGTTACTATTTTTTTAACTCTTTGACTCTATTAGATGATAAATTTGATAATGTAACCATATTCATTAAACTTTAGTTGTATTCTATTTTAGTAATATTCATTGTGATTTAGTATATTCTGTGTAGATTTTGTAATTACAATTTTTCTTATATATGTGTGTATGTGTGTGTGTCTTTTCAAATCTCTATTTCTCACATAATTATTAATTTCAAACTAAATATATGAGCATTTACTAAATATTTTCTAAAACAAGTGTTGATGAATTGAGATATATTAAAGGAAAAGGGAAAATTAAATCCATTATTGAAATTACTAATAAACAAAAAAATTTAATAACAAATAAAGAGATCAATGAGTGATTCATAATAATTTTTGACACAATGATGATTGAATTTACAAATAGTTGGGACCAAACCTTTAATGTATATAGTTACCATGTCCAAGAATTTGCAATCAAAACATATAATCACCATGAGCATGAATTTACAATCAAAACAATTACAATGTAATTAGTACTTTAAAAATGGCTAAAACTAGACTCATTTGAAAAAGTTGAATAATCCACTTCACAACTCAAATTTGCATTCAATATGGGTTCCTAGCTTCATGGCACCTAAGATTGAATCAATGGTCTAGGTTATTGTTAAAGAGATCACAACATGGGGGAGAGAAAAGACAACGATAGAGCTTTATTCATGGATGGTCTACCAAGAAGTGATACCACAACCATCTAGTCTATCAGGAAATGGTATGCACAACCATAAAATATACAGAGAAGAAAAATCCTAAAATAAAATATATTAGAAATAAGAATAATCCTAAAATAAATTTTTTATTATGAGATCATTAAAATAAATCTTATGAAAAAATAAATAAACTTCACATGTACTTATATCACTTCAATAAATTTAATAAACTCAATGAATATATTATCTAAAATTAAAACACCAGACTTAGATTATCTATGTTTAAAACTCCAATTCAATAAAAATCTAAATGTTTAGATAATTCAATTCAAACAAGTTAAAGTTCAATAAACATAACTCCTCCACACATGAGGTTTTGAAAACTCTACAGCAACCCAACCTTACAGGTCTTGACAACTCTAAAGCAACCCAAAGTGTTGAAAAATCCTAACAGGATTTCAAACTATACTTCCTTAGCTTTGCTAGAAAATAAGATTCTAAACCTTTTTAAATAAAGTACATAATACACCGAAATGGAAATCTATTCATCTGCTACTGCAGCTCCTTTTCTTCCTTTCGGCCACATCCACCCAAACATTCTGTCAAAACTCAAAGTATCAAACTGTACAGTTTAACAACAATACGATTTACAATAAATATGCCAAAGCAGTAGATGGCTGTAACGGGCGTTAATGCCTGCAACCATGCACCTTTTATTGAAAGGATAATTCAGAAGTTTTTTGACCAACCCGCCAAATGCCATTGAATTCATTCATCTAAATTGTTGAGAGGCAGCGAAGGTCTGCCCAAATTGCCAATTAGCCGGGGCGACATTGTACATGGTGAGAGTTCTTCCATTGCTTATGGTGACTTTGAATGACAGACTCTGTCCGTTGAGATACGAATTGCTTTGCCAATTCGCTCCCCAATTCCTATCCATCTGTTGCCATCCGGTCTTGGAGCCTTTTATCCACGCAGCCTTCACATCTCCTCTACCGCCAACATTGCTAATCAGAACCAGCTCGAAGTAGCTGTGTCCATTTATTGTGAACCGCATTCCTCCATTCTTCTTGCACGGAACCCTGCACCGATTCCATCAACAGTCCCCCCTGTTAAAAATATGTATAATTGAATAGTCTACCAGGAAATTTTCATAATTAAAACTGTGTGCATTTGGGGGTTACTAGATTATCAAAATTAGAGTAAATATTATATATATACCTTCTGTACTGAACAGGCACAATCCCGGCCTTGTATTTCGCAATCTGCAGGAAGGCGGGCTGTGACATGTCGAAATGTTCAAGGGGTAAATTGCACCACCCTCCATTGTCGTTGGGCAGGGCGTTATTCGGCGGACAAAGATTGGTGGCTGTTACTATAATCGATCCGCGTCCGGGCAGACACCACTGAGGAACTTTGGAAGCGTCACACTTCATCTCATAACACGCTCCACACGTTTCTCCATCTCTGAACAAAGCCGAGCTGAGGGCAGCAGTGTTGGTGCCATATCCGCTGTTATACAAATTTCCATAACCGCAAGCACCCCCTACAGCAGCAACAACGTCTCTACCCAAATTACTATATATCCTTCTTGATAACCGGCGAAAGTTTTTAATGATAAAGTTTGGGGATTAACCATGACAATGGGCACAATTAATGATTTTTTAACCTTATTTAACCTTAAATCCTAATCTGATGGCTAAGCATTGAAGATGTTGGCATATTCTTAGTCATCTTCCAAAATCAATGGATCACATTATTTATTGTTCATAACTTTCTTGCATTTATCAAGGCATCCTTTAACACGTTTACTTTTTAACATTTACCTAATCACATTAAAAAATTACTGTAAGTATATGTAATTGCCACGTTCCATTTAACCTAATACAGTCAAACATTTCATATTACCACAGACGAATTACCACAAACGTTTTATATTGAAGGCACGCGTTCTCAACCGCTATCTTTCGACGTTCTCAACTGCAAGTTAGCAGCTGTGCTAGTTTTAGACTCAATCAATTTATTTGAAAAATCAAACTCAATATTTTTTTTGAATAATCAAACCTGTGTTTTCACCAAAGTACCATAATTTGAGAAAAAATTAATAACGGCAAACACTTCCCTTAGCAAACCGCAAACACTTCCTTAACAGCAACAATAACGAGTATCGACAGCAATAACGACTCTCTCCAAATTATTATAACTCCAAAAAGTTGAGTATTTTCACCAAATTACTATTAAACTTAACAACCGTTAGTATCATGTTACTTCCAAACCAGCAACACCATTTTGAGTCTGCTGTTAGTATCATGTTTCATGTTTTCAAGGTGATGATTTTTTTTTAAGAGGTGTGACCGTTAGTCCAACATTCTCTCCCATGTAAATCTGGGGATTTAAATCTGAGTTAAGAATCTGATATTATATTAAAATTTATCAAAATCAACAAATCTTAATAAACTTCCAAACTAACAATATCATTTTTCATTATACCAAAATCGACAAGTCTTAGTAAATTTCCAAACCAACAACATCCTTTTGAAACATCTCCTGTGAATCAGTTAATCCCATATTCCCAAAGTGACAATTAGCCATTAGTCCACCAAATCAATTCCCAAATATAAGGTGGTTAGTCGAACAATTAACTCAGCTAATTCACTTCTTATGAGAGGCCCAATCACTTCTTGGTTTTGAGAAATCACACCCAGTGTTCTTGGAAAATTTATCTTCGTAATTGGATTAAAAAACTAAAAATCTGAAACAAGTGACTAACCCATAGTTCCAGTTGCGTCGCTCCCGCCATAAAATGTAGCATGCGCTGCAGTCCAACCGGCTACCAGTTCTGCCAGTCTTAGCACGAAAAATGACATCAATGCAGCTCCCAACGTCAAATTCTTCATTAAAGCCATTTCTGCATGTACTTAAAAAACTTCCAATCTTTTCCCGTACTACGAACATGTACTCTGACCTCCATATTTATACAGGCGGGGCCGCCGCGGTGGTTAGCTTCATGATTCATCTATTAAAATTACGTTAGATGCACCTGCCACCGACGCCTTCCATATCCATAAGGCTTTCAAAATGGCTTAGTATGGCTGCAGTGAATTTAAAATCACAGAGCATCCACTGTTCTTATCAATTTTCTATTGAAATTAGCTGAAAAAGACCAATCCAGTGGAATACTAGTAACGGATTTCCTGGAGGCACATGCAATCGTGCTGATCTATGACGTAATCTAAACGCTCTACGTACGCCATGACGTATTGCAACTGAATTGAAATGTCTGCATGTGGTTGATACGGAAAAGTAGAAGAAAGTGTATAATGAAAGCATTTCGAGGGTATATTTGACAGAAGGGCTTCTCACTGCCTCCTTGTGCGCCTACTTTGAAGCCAAGCGTTCACCGTCGGCGTCGATTTTTGGCCGTTGAGAACGTGGGTACTGAAAGGCTATTTGTCCCTCAAAACTCCAATATTGAATTTAATCGAGGGTCTCTGTGGTTTGTTTTATATGACACATACAAGTGCACGGAATATGCATTTGCCATGGAAGTACAATAATGTGTATTTAATTCAATTTGTAAAGAAACAGGTGCGTCATGCAAAGTCCATGCTTTGGCACAGTGATGCATGGGAAATGTTTTAAAGAAATATTTGTTTTAAATTAGTGAAAAAATTATTAGATGGATAGATTTGAGTGATTATTTTTATATAATTTAAGTGTTTCAAGAGTTTTTCAGTATGCTGCATCTATTTTTATTTGGAAATAGATTTTAAACAACAAAAAATAATGATTTAGTGTAGATTTTTGTAACTAGATTCAGAAGGCAAAAAAAATCATTTCTTAAAACAATTAAACAATAGAGCAAGGCAAGTAAGATTTTGAAAAAAGTTGTAGAATTTGCTGAATCCATTTTTACATTCAGAAATTAATTTTAAACAACAAAAAATAATGATTTAATTTATCAACATACACCTATTGACAATGGGTTATGCCTAAAGGCCTACACCTATTGACAATGGGCAGATTTAATAGGGGTTTAGTGCTTAATAAGTTTTCTATGGACAGGATTAAATATGGCTGGAATATTCTTATTAGTCACACAAAATAAATGGCTGTGATTTCAATCATTAACTTCCTAACTATTATAAAGACATCCGTTTATGTGTTTACTTTTTTACATTTACCTAATCATATTTAAAAATTACTTTGATAGCTAACTGATTGCCACATAAGTGATTAACATAAATTAAAATATTAACACCAGATAAATAAAGCTCAATCGTTTATTTGTTAATCAATAATAAAATTTAATATATTCTTTTAAAGATTCTTTTCATCTTATCAACCTTTCGGCGTTGATCAACCACAATTATGTGGCTATGCTAGTTTAAAATAATTAAACAATAGGACAAAACAAGTAAATTTTTGAAAAAGCTTTTAAAATTTGTGTACAAAATTAAATTAGCTTGCTTATGGTTTATGCTGTACAAGTCAGTTGCAGTGCAACATCTAGAATAAACTAATAACATATAGATAAAATAATAATTGTATCAAAAGACGGGGCATAAGAGACAATGCATACATCAGAGGTGGCTACCTTAAATTTAGTTGAACCAGAAAAATTCAACTGGCATAATTAGAAATTAAGCCATTTGTATATTATTTGTATATTATTGTATTTAATTAAAATTTGAAAATATAATAATATTATTGTTGTTTTTAAAGAGGTTTTTTAAAGTTAATATAATGTGTAAATTTTTATATCTTCAATTTAGAATTGATAAATAACATTTAAAAAAAAATTAATAACAAAAAAATATTTTAATATGGATCATAAATATTTTTTAAATGTTATATTTCAATTCTATATTAAATAAGGAGAAAATTACACATCTATTTTATACATTATTATATTATAAAAAAAAACAACTCAATAAAAATATACAATGTATTGTTTCTAATATTAAAAAAATTAAATTTCCTCATAAAAAGTCATATCATAAAATCCCAAAACATGTGTATATTAATAAATTTTGCAAGAAGAATTACATATTTCAAAAATAAATTAACAAATTAATAAAGTTCGACAGGAGTATTACATATTTCAAAAATAAATTAACAATTTATATACAATCTTAAACGAATCAAGGTTATGTTTCTCTTTAACTTGCACTTTAGATTTATATGTTTATTCTTATTATCTCCTAACTCTTTTGCAATGTGTAAGAAAGTTTAATCAAGTTGGAATGTTTATTCTTATTATCTCATAATTTTTGCAATGTTTAAGAAATTTTAATCATTCCAATGTATATGTATTTTAGTTTTAATTATTTAAATATTTCAATTATAAGTTTGTTTTTTATTATATATATATATATATATATATATATGATATTAAAATATTTTACTTGTTACTAATATTTTTTTAAATGATAAATGTTAACTACATATTAAGTATTGAAGGAATTGTACATATCTCTTATATGAAGAAGTAACAAGTACATATTGACCAAATAGGAAAGTTTTTTCTCTCTTTAAAGTTGATATAAAATTATTTTACTTAATCTGGATGTTAAAATCCTTTTCTAAATGTTACCTGTCAACCCCATGTTTTTTTTTTTAACGGAAACGAGTATGGGATTTTATTTGTAATAAGGCAGAGGGGGCTGCCAAACCCGTACATATTCGATCAGAGCTACCGCTCTGTAGTTCATTCTCCCGCCAGATAACAGTGCTAGATACATACTATTAAAACTAGAAGAGACAAACATTCAAAATTCTGGTCTGGGTTTTAGCTAACTGAGAAGGGAGCCGCATGCTTAGCGCTTTCCTCTTTTGCCGGTGCTCGTAGTAGCTTCAGCAGAGGCATCCGCTATCTTGCTGAATGCGTTGGTGAGAGCCTCCACCTTCTGCTCCAAATCACTGAGATGTTGCCCTAGATTGCCCATGAGGTTAGCTGAATCCTTCAAACCGGCGTGCAGCTCATCCGTGAGCTTGTCTTTGAGGTCCTCCATTTCCATCTTCAGATTGTCCCACTTCATCTGGTTGGTGTAGGCACGAATGCTCTCCAGCTCGCCCCTGACCCATTCTAATCGCTCCTTAGGCGTGAGGGGGGTTTGGCCTTTCGGATCCATGCCTG
>ML796026.1:6204-21176 GCA_009831015.1 Picea engelmannii | reverse complement strand
GTTCCTGAATACCAGGTCTCGATCTTCTTCCGTTATGAATTCAAAGACGAAATAGCCCCGACCTACAGGGTAGCAGGTTACTCCGTTTGCTAGATTCGGTCTCCAGTTCCTCTGTATCCAGTCGTCTGTGGTTTTGGTGGACGACCACAGTCCCATAAACTGACCGACTAACCCTCGATTGGCTAGGGCTACTGCTATCTTCATTGGGTTCTCTTCCGGCAGTGCTATTTCAGGAATCTCGTCCAGCTTTTTAATGAATTTCGGAATCTCAGGGGGTGCAGTCTGCTTCCCACGACTGTGGATAAGCCTGCGGAATGCATCTGCAATCGAAGGGGGGGCGGGGATCCCGCCCCCTGGCGCCGTCATGAGCCTCTCTGCCCGAACCCTAACTCTCGCTGCACAACCCTAACGCTCGCTCGCTCGCTCTACTAATGTCCCAACATTGCTGCAACTTACCTGTCAACCCCATGTTGAGCATGAAAGGAATTACAAATCTTTATACTCTAGTGTAGGAAATTATTTTTTTCTTCTTAATATTTTTTAAATGTCACATCTCAACTCCATATAAAGCATTGAATAAATTACACATACTAATTTTTTTACTTTCAATTACTCTCTCTTTCTCACGCTCTCTCTATATAAAGTTGATATATAATTATTTTACTTAATCTAGATATTGAAATATTTTATTTATAATGGACATTGCAATATTTTTTGTTATTAATATTTTTTAAATTTCACTTGTAACTCCATGTTGAGCAGAGAAAGAATTACACATCTCCCTCATTCGAAAAAGTAGAAAGCACCTATTAAAAAGCACGAAGGACTAGTTTAAATAATTATGAGCTAGAGATGAAGCTAATCTCTTGTTTCCTTTTTCCTTGGAGTTATGCCTGCCACATGATTAATTAGATTAAGGAGGTTTGGCTAATTTAAGTGATTTTAAACCAGAAGTGAAGCTAATTTATTGTTCCCCTTTGGAGTTAGACTTGCTACATGATTGATTAGATAAGGAGATTGAACTCCATGTGCATATAATGGAGTGCCAATGCATATAATAAAATGCCATCTCTCCCACCATAGCTACTAACTTGGATGCTGGCCATAGCTACTAACTTGGATGCTGACAAGGCATGATTTCAGCGTATCCTTTTCTTTCCAGTTTTTCTTTTCTCCAAGCAAAGAGACAAGTAAGCCCAACCAAGAGAAATTCCATACTTATCATACTGTAAATTCATGGACACGCCATCAATTATTAGAATTTTGGACTGCCTGGAAAAAAAAACATTTCAGGCAGTTCCTTCTGCCAACTGCCTCAGTTGGCAAAAGGAACTGCCTGAAATGTTTTTTTCCCGCTTATCCTCTGATTGATTGGATTCATCTATGGCCTCAAAGTGGATTTTTTGTGTTTTTCTCCATTATAATACAATAGCGTCGATTATGCAAATTATTAGAAATGTTAGACAACATTTCTTGTAGAGACTCCTGCAGTATCTGTAGAACCTGAATTTTGGACTTGACTTCACCATTACCAATTCTGGCAGCTAAATCATGCAAAGTATTTATCTCCAGAGATGACAGTAGCGATCGAAGTGTCGCATCTTGGCTAGGACTGTAATTAACAACGCTCGAATATTGCAAACATTGTTGCATGAAATCATGAAACGACAATTCTTAAGTAACTGAGACGATAGCTGGGGCTTCATCGACGCTCGAGAAACAAATGAATCAGTTGCATGCAAGGAGGAAGCAGGTATGATGTTAAAGATGTAAGATGGAAAGATAAAACCAAACTCGGTATGTATAACAGCGATACACTAAATAATTGAAATGATATTATCGAAAATCTTTCATGACACAAAATGCGTCTCATGATTTTACACTGCTTCTCTCATTCGTGGCATGATGATAATAAAACACGTCATGGCATTATACTCAACTAAATACATTAAAAATTAAAAATATAATCCTCGCACTAAGCTGAACTATCACACTACAATGTATTTTTGGATCATGCCAGTAAGATTAAGTATATGTATTAAAAAATACGAATGTCATTTGTACAAAATAAATGCATTATACATTATTTTTTACTCTGGTCAAGTGTCTAACCAACAACAAAGTAGCCCTAGCTTTACTTCGTTTTGTCCAAGTTCAATGCAGAACAAGGCCGTTGATGGATATGAATCTTTGGCTATAGGAATCCTGGCCTAGTAGTCAAAAGATGAGAACTATATACTTTGAAGATGTTCCAATATTGTCTCTTAGAGCAACAAAATGAGACAATGACAAATCTCCCCTCCCCTTATTGAGATAATGATAGATTGATCCCTAAATGTGATCTACAATGAAATGTGTTATGAAATGATCCATCATTTACCACTTTCTTTATCTTTGCACAAACCATCCTTAAAAAAAAATATGCATTTACAATTAGTATGATAAAGAAAATTATGTATTATATTATCTATAGGCACACTCCTTTAAATGCTAAATTTCATTATGGAGCATTAAATGTCATTTTAGTCATTTCATAGATTTATAATTCTTCTTTAAGACTAGATAGTTTCATGTTCCATGTGCAACTCAGGTATCCATGATTCTAGTCAATCATTTAACACACATAATTAACAAAGGATCCGAAGTGAGGGAGTGTCATTTAACACACATAATTAACAAAGGGATCCGAAGTGAGGGAGTGTTAGAAGATATAAATCAAAACTCTAATATTTCATGAAATAAATATCATGTGATTGTATATCCGATATGATTGATATGCTTTTCAATCTAAAGTCAAATATTTTTTGTTTTATGTTTATTTTTATTGTCAAATCCGCCAACATGGCATTAGGTCTTTGTGCTTAGCATGGTAGATAGATTAAGGAGGCGAAGGAATGCTGAGCATACAAATTCTTTCTACTAAATCATATGAACATTTTGCAAGTACCTTTGTAGCTACAGTATTTGTGGAAGTGATAAAACAGTATTTGTGGAAGTGATAAAGATACACTCTTAGAGGATAGATAGAAAAGGGGTTCTTGGTTGATTCCAATTTTATGCTTGTCTATGTGTTATGGTGGGTGGGGGTCCTTGGTTGGTTCCAATGCTTGTGTATGTATTATGGTGGGTGGGGTGATAGAGACGTTAGAAGTGTACTCAATTAAGACTATGTCTAGAAGAGATAGGGGTAGAATCCTCTATATTAATATAAGGAAGATGATTTTGAAAGTTTGATTGTTTCAAACCTTAATGCTTGTGCATGACCAACAAGAATTGAACTTCAATGTGGAGTCAGTCAACACAAGGCAATATAATAGTTATGCACTCAACATGTCACTTACAGGAATTGGAGTGTGGAGGAGGAATTCAAGAAATTCAACCTGAGTGTGGAGGATAGTAATCATCCCTCCCAACCACCCAATCTAAATCCAATTGACTTAAAATTTGAAGAACATGGAGGTGAGCTTTGATCCACTTATGTGTGCATATATATCATTTAATATAATCTCTCTAATACAAATTTAAATTATAATTGTCTTTTAATTCAGTTGCATTCCCTTTTTTATTTTTCTCCTTAAAAAATTTACACTTTTTAAACTTATCGAATATCTCAACTTGGTTGAATAGGAAATCTTTGAAATTTCTTAATTTAGAGTTATGTTGATGATATAAAATAACAATATCTAAAATTAAATTGATAAATGTTATATTAGAATCCACTTCTAAGTGGAATTTCATAATATTTTTTTATATTATTATTATTAATAAGTATAAATGATATACTCAAAATTAAATAAAATTTTATAATAATTAATATAATAAATTTGAAAATTAAAATAAAATATTTACTAGCACATTATTATTTTGTTTTAAATTGTTTTAGAGAATTATTTTATAATAATTAATATAATAAATTTGAAAATTAAAATAAAATATTTACTAGCACATTATTATTTTGTTTTAAATTGTTTTAGAGAATTGAGTGTTTCATGTATCTATATAAATTAATTTAATTTTAATTATTTTGTATATTATTATTATTTTAATTACATTTTATTATTTTATTGGATATATAAATGTTAGAGTTTATTTTAAATATTTCTTTATTTTATAAAATATTATTTATTATTTTTATATAATATTATTTATTATTTTTATATAAATCTATGTAAAATTGATTTTGATGAAATATACCATACATTATGGAAATTTACATACATATTTAATACATGAATCAAAATGAGTCAAAATCCTTATTATAACTAATAATTTATCACATTAATCTTTTCATTGTTTAAAATTGATTTTATATGATTTTCATTTTTAATCAAAATTGAGAAATTTGTATTATATAAAATTATAGTTGTAACAATGAAATTACATAATTAATACATACTTCGTAACCAAAATTTTAAGAAAAGTAAATAGCTACTTGCGAAATATAGAGCTTACGTATATGATCAAGAAAAATGTCCCAGTACATAGCCTCTTCTAAGATTGGATATGGTAGTTTAATATTATATTAATCAATAGCCTCTTCTAAGATTGGATATGGTAGTTTAATATTATATTAATCAAAGAACATTGAGAAGTACAAAGATTCATAGTAAAGCTTGGCTATTGGATTTGGATTACACATTAGAATAATTATCAAGAGACATTATAATTGGTTATTGTGTGTAACCAATTAATAATGAAAAGAACAAGAATCATACAAAAATTTAGCAAGTAAATAAGGATATAAAGATGCATAAGAAGGTAATAAAATTTCTTTAATCATAAATATAGAGAAATGAACACAAGTAATAATGGTTGCAAAGAAGGAAGTGATTGTAGTTTGGTATCACAAAGGAAATATACCAAGGTAAAAGAGAAGAAGGAGAAGAAGGACTTCCTAAGTTTTTGGGTAAACCATCTTTGTAGGTAAGTGTATGTATGTTGGGAGAGTTGTAGTCTATGAATTCACTATTTAGATGTAAATAATACAATGAAAATGAATTTCCATTCACTTTAAAGGTGTTAGTGGAATAATAAAGAACTTCATTATGTATGGATTGGTCTTGGTGATTAGAATTAAAATTCATAGAGTTTATCCATTTAAGAGAGAGAGAGAGAGAGGATACTTGAATCATTTAGATGATATTGCATCACTAAGGGAGTGTTTATAAAAATTAAATGAGAATTATGGATGAGAGATGAAGGTAGATAATGCGACATTTATTCCAAGTGTATAAATGAATAACAAACCAAATAAATGTGTTGATTTATAGAAGGAAAGTATTCAAAAGGAATGTGAAAGGGGATTCAATAATATTTATGTTGGATAGTATATGAAAAACATAATGGATTCTGACAGAGTCTATATGAAACTGAAGAGACATAAATGTATTATTGTTGGTGCATTAGTGTTAAGCCCTAAATATTGGCACATTACTCCTTAATTGGGTAATATTTAATTAGTATTGTTATTTTATTTATGTTGACTTGGGTCCATTAATTGTAATTGTAACTCTTAGTCTTCTATATATACCAAGGAGAGATTTTCATTTGGAATCATCTTATATTTGTAAATTTATGTGGTGTATAAGGAGGTTTCCCCCTTGAAGAGGCTCATTATATGAAATCATCTATTTTTCAAGGCGTTGAGTACTTATTCTAAGGTTTTTTTATGCTATTTTGATATTTGATTCTTAAAATTTGGTATCAGATCTCAAGGTCTTGGGGTTTCGCTGCTACATTTGAGACACCTTGGAATTTTTTCTATAACTTTTTTTCTACAACGTTTCAGAAGGAACCCCTTGAGGGATATTTTATAGATTGATCAAGGTACGTGGGGTTCAAATTTTATATCATTAGGCCTTATAATTTTGTAGATATAGCCTCTATAAGATAGAGTTCTGGAATCATCCTAAATTTCTTCATCGCGAAATTTTCGCTATAATTTTTTTTTGTGATGTTTTAGACCCTAAAACCCAGATTCTATTCACAGAAATTATTAAGGTATCTATGATAAAAATTTTATCTTCCGAGTCATTACGATTTTGTAGATACACCCTGTGTAAGATATGGTAGTTGACTAGTCATATTAACTAGTCTCAAACAAGTGTTCTGAGTAAAACAATGATATATTCTTCACTGAGTATCCAAATTAAGTGAGACTGGTTGCATTGGATAGTGGGCAGTCTGTAGTATTTTTGGTGCAAGTTTCAGAATCAAATATCAGATATTGTGCTCTTTGCATGCTTTATAACAATGCTCTCCTAGGAGGAAAAAAATAGCAAGGTGTGGGGAAGTTACCATAACTTCCACTTGGCACATCCAATTTTGATCAAACGTATGGAATTGCAAAGAATACGTATCATAGAACTACATAATGAAATTTTTAGACCCATAAGGGCCGAAACTTTGGATATACAACAGAAGAAAGATCATTTAGAAGAACCACCTCAAAATCAAGGTTTAAAAGTGATACTTGGCCAACATTCCACCAAAAAAGGGAACTTCTACACCAAATAATCATTCAGACAAACCTGCTTGGACTCTTGATGAAGGTGAAGAAATTCACAGGGACATAAATGCTTTACAAAAGAAGGAAGTAACAAAAGATGAAGTACAAGGGATGATGGATTCAACTGAAGATAAGTTGGAAGCAATAATGGATGCTAATATGGATGGTTTAAAAAGGGATATCATGGAAGGATTGAAAAATTTGTTAATAGATAGACCACCTGAAAGTGAAAATGTATCCCATGAAATTCATGGTGAGGACACAAGGAAGATGAATCAAGACTGGAGAAACTCCAACTTTGGGTTGAAGACCAACCACTTTCCTAAGATCGATATGATGAAGTTTGATGGCAAGGATCTAATCACATGGATACTCCAGATGGAGATGTTCATTGATCTACATGATGTTCCACACACACAAAAGGTATGAATTGCATATTTATATTTAGAACCCAATCAATTTGTGTCGTATCGATGGCTTTGTTCTTGTAAATCACTTTTCACTTGGACAATTTTCGCGGAATACATGATAACACACTATGAGGATACAAGGAGCAATACCTTCTTTAGCCAATTGATAAATCTCACGCAAAATGGTTTAGTTGCGGAACACATTGAGAAATTCCAAAGATTGAATATAAAGGTAACAATTATTCCATATGAGCACCTAAATGATGTATTCATAGGAACTTTAAAGGATAATATTCAACATGAGGTTCATCTTTGGGAACCCAAATCATTGGAGAATGCGGGTGGCGAGAAATGTTGAAAGTAAAAATATGGCTATGGCTACTAAAAGGACCACTCCTAACATCTATTGAGATAATAATGTCCCTTCTTCTAAAACACCTCAACCTACATGGTTGAAACCTCAATAATTGGAGGAAAGAAAAGAAAAAGGTTTATGCTTTAATTGTGAAAACAAGTACAGTAAGGGACATAAGTGTGGTGAGAAGAAATTATTCTACATAGATCGTGAAGAGGAAAAAGAAGAACAAGAATAAGAACCATATCAAGATGAAAATGTAGAAGATATTTCTTCTGAAGAGTTGAATCCCACCATATCATGTTATGCATTGGCTAGAATTAGCACTCCTCAAACCCTTAAAATTGAATGATATATCAAAAAGAAAAAGGTAATAGTCATAATTGATTATGGTAGTACTCATAATTTCATTCACTATAAATTAGCAAAAGATCTCAATTGATTTATATATCCAGTGCCATAGTTTCAAGTAATGATTGCAGATGGAGGAACTATCAATTGCTCAGGAAAATGCCATAGGATCAATCTTACTATGGGGGAACATGTAATGAATAGTCTAATGATTGCTATACCCATGGGTGGTGATGACGTTGTACTAGGATTCCAATGGTTACAATCATTGGGAACAATGGCTTTTAATTTTCAAGAACTTTTCATGAAATTTTCATTGGAAGGAAAAGAAATTGAGTTAAGGGGTATCACAGGGAAACCCAGTAAGGTGATAATCTCTAATGGCATGACAAAATTATTGAAAAAGGGGCATCAGGGGTGTAATTGTACAACTATGATCACTATATGTTCAAACATCTAAGCCATATATTCTCCTAGATATCCAAGGGATAATTGATAGTCATTCCAAAGTATTTGAAGATATTCCCAGAGATCTTCCACCCACTCACAATCATGATCATGCTATTCACCTAATTCCTGGGAGTGTTCCTCCTAACGTCAGCCCTTACAGATACCCTTATGCCCAAAAGAGTGAAATTCAGTGTATGGTTGAAGAAATGTTAGAGGACAGAATTATTAAACCTATCCAAAGTTCTTACTTTGCACCAGTGGTAATGGTACTCAAGAAAGAGGGATCATGGCGTATGTGTCCATATTATAGAGAGATCAACAAGATAATTATTAAAGATAAGTTTCTCATTCCTGCCATTGATGAATTGTTAGATGAACTACATGGAGAAATCTACTTCACAAAGTTGGATCTTTGTTCATGGTATCATCATATTAGAATGAAATAAGAAGATATCCCAAAAATAGCATTCTGAACTCATGAAGGCCATTGTGGATTTTTGGTCATGCCTTTTGGCATTACGAATGCACCTTCCACATTCCAAGGGTTGATGAATTCCATTTTCAAGCCCTTCCTTTGAAAATTTGTGTTAGTATTTTTTGATGATATACTAATCTATATAAGTCTAGGGAGGATCATGTTCGACATGTTGACAGGGTGCTACAAGTACTAAAGGAGCAACAACTATATTCCAAATCATCCAAATGTTTCTTTTGGGTGAAGGAGGTAGAGTATTTGGGTCATATTGTATCTCATGAAGGTGTCAAGGTATACCCTAACAAGATTAAGGCCATGCTGGACTGGCTGGTTCCCAAAACATTGAAGAATCTTATAGGATTTTGGGTTTGACAGGTTACTACCACAAGTTTGTTCGGAACTATGGAAGAATAGTAGCACCTTTAACAACATTAACTAAAAAGGATGCATTTTCATGGACTCCAGAGGAAACTCAAGTTTTTGAACAACTTAAAGAGGTGATGTGAAAAGCTCCTATCTTGACCACACTAGAATTCACAAAAACCTTTATTCTGGAATGTGATGCCTTAGGAAATGGTATCGATGTTGTTCTAATGCAAGAAGGAAGGCCCCTTGCTTTTGAAAGTCCTCCAATCAAGGGAAATGACTTACACAAACCCATTTATGAGAAGGAAATGATGGAAATACTACATGTATTGAAGCAATTGCACCTTTACCTAATAGGTAGGCACTTCAAGGTAAAAAAATATCATGATAGTCTTAAATACTTCTTGGAACAAATATTATCTTCAGAAGAAAAACAAAAATGGGTGACCAAGATGTTGGGTTATGATTTTGAAATCATCTACAAAAAAGGGAAGAAAATTTTTGTGGCAGATACACTCTCAATAAAGGATGAAGATATTGAGGCCTTTCTCTGTGTTATCTTAATCATCCAACCTGATTGGATAATAGAATCAAGGGATGAATAGAAGAATGGAAAAAAAGTGTGGAATCTTATTCAAAGGCTGTGGAAAGATTCTAGTGCATCCGATACATTTACATGGAAAAATGATTTACTATGGTACAAAGATCGCTTATATTTATGTAAGAACTACCAACTCAAATGAAAGTTACTCTTGGAACTGCACACCTCTCCTGTAGGTGGGCACTCATAATTTTTTAAAACCTACCACAGGGTCAAGAAGGAATTTTTTGGGATGGCCTTAAGACTGATGTTCAAAGGTTTGTGGAAGAATGTTTGGTTTTCCAACAAAATAAGGTGGAAACAATTGAGACCCCGGGTCTTTTACAACCATTATCCATCCCAAGTCAGCGCTAGGAGGAGGTTTCCATGGATTTCATCACAGGTTTACCGAAGTCTAAAGGAAAGAGTGTTATCATGGTGATTGTTGATAGACTGACCAAGTATGCACACTTGTGTTCCCTCTCTCACCCTTTCAAAGTTAGTACAGTTTCGACCACATTCATGGAGACAATTCAAAAGCCACATGGAAGCCCAAAGATTATTGTAAGTGACAAAGATCCCATCTTCATTGGATATTTTTGGAAAGAATTATTTTCTTGTTTGGGCACTCAATTGGCTCATAGCCAATCTTATCATCCTCAATCTCATGGACAAACCGAGATAGTGAAAATTTTTATGGAAGGATACCTTCGTTGCTTTGTCTCTAATAAACAAACACAATGGTTCAAGTGGTTACCCTTGGCAGAATGGTGGTATAACACTTCCTTTCACACTGCAACAAAAATGACACCATTTATGGTGCTCTATGGATATCACCCACCATCCATCACTTCTTATTTATAATTAAAAACTAAGATTCAAGCAGTGGAAGATCACATCGAGCATCAACAACAAGTTCTCCAACTCTTAAAGGAAAACCTGACCATGGCACTAAATCACATGAAACAACAAGCATATCAAGATCGTAGTGAAAGAAGTTTCGAAGTAGGGGATTGGGTATTTTTAAGACTACAACCATACACAAAGATGTCCCTCAAGCAAGCTAAGAAGGATAATAAATTATCACCAAATTACTATGGCCCTTATAAGGCGTTGCAAAATATTGGTACTATGGCATACAAATTGGAGTTTCTTACATATTCACGAGTACACCCAGTTTTTCATGTTTCATGCTTAAAGAAGGTTATAGGTGACAAGATCCTAGTTCAAACTATATTTCCAGAACTTGACGAAGAAGGAAAAATCATATTGGAGCATGAAGCTATCACTGACACAAGAATTCTCTAGCTGAGGAATAGATCCATTTCAGAGTATCTCATTAAGTGGAAGAAACTATCTGTTGAAGATTCCACCTGGGAAGATGATTTTTTAATACAGAAGCATTCAAAATTACTCAAGCGCTACATACAACACTTTTCTTAAGGGGAGGAGCATGTTAAGCCCTAAATATTGACACATTACCCCTTAATTGGGCTATATTAAATCAATATTGTTTTTTTATTTATGTCGTCTTGGGTCCATTAGTTGTAATTGTAACTCCTAGTATCCTATATATACCAAGGAGACCTTTTCATTTGGAATCATCTTGTATTTTTGAATTTATGTGGTGTATATGGAGGTTTCCCCCCTCAGAGAGGCTTATTATTTGAAATTCTCTCTTTGCCAATGCATTGAGTACTTATTATGAGGTATTTTATGCTATTTTGATATTTGGTTCTTAACAATTAAAATGTTGATTGATGAAATCGAGGATTAGGACAAATTGGACAAAGAAGAAGAGAGTGGTTAATGATACTTCAGTGTCAATATCAATCTTGCGTGATATAATGCGTAGCACCATGATTTCTAGAAAAACTCAAGCAAGGTTAACCAAAAAAGGAAGCATATTCTAAATGTACAACACAAATATGATATTTGGGAAATAAATGTGGATTGGCTAGGTTGGGGTTGGATAAAAAGTGCTAAAAAAATGAAACAACAATGAAAATATGATCAAAATAAGAGCACATATGTTTTCTAGAATCCATTGGGATTTAAGAACAATGAAAGACAACAAAGAAAGACTAATAATGTTAAACAAAGCTACGAGATGTTGAGGAAGGTGTTGTAGAAACAAATCATGAACATGGCCAGAAAGGAATCCATGATAATGAGTGAGAATTATTTAACCTTTCTATTTTTGTGTTTATGTACTTCTAATATTAGTAAATCCATCAGGTATTGATAGTTTTAAAGGAGAGAAATTCAAAAAATGAAAGAAATTAGATACTTACAATGCATATGCAATAGTAAGCATGCTAAGAGCTAATGCTTGCTGCATATAGTTATGATTTTAGTGTATATGAAAATTCTTGAACATATATAATATGTTTACAAATTAAGAGTGGTCTATTGATATGTATGAAATACAGATTTTATAATGATTAAATGTATCTAATGATGGATTATGTAACTAGGAAAAGGTTAATAGCATGGCTAAAGACATCGATGATTGTGGCCCATTTATTATTAGGATGACCCTATTACATATAAATTTACACATTACTTATATATTTAACCCCATATGTTCCCTATCTTGGTGTCATATCATATACATTTGACGTCATACATGCCCCCCTTAGGGTCATATCAATGATACTGCATATGATAGTCAATTTTATGAAGAAAATATGAGGACAAGAAAATGTTGATCAAGAGGTTGGTCAAAGGAGTATGTGAGTCCATATAACGCACCAATTAATTAGGTAGCATAAAATAAGTTGATGGAAACCATGTAGGTATACAATTAGTGTTCTTATGTTGCATAGATGATGAAGGGAGTTTAGGTAAGAATTTCTTCAGTCAATATTTGATATCCTAATTGATATGTTTATGTTATTTGAAATAATTTATGTGAATGATATACCACTTGGTGTGGTAAAGGAATAAAATTTTTGATATATATCTAGGTTGTTTAATATTTTAAATGAATTCATATGAGATAAAATGACATCTCAATTTGTGTTGGTTATGAGCTAGTAACCAAGGTGGGTAATAAGTTATAATTATGTTATAGAAGTTAATGCTTGTAGAGATAACCATATATTTGGCCATAATGTTATTGGATATGGAAATGATATAACACAATACAAGTCTCCAATCATATCCCTACTTGTATTGGTGTCTTGTACTATAACCTTCTTTCCAACACTGAGAGCACCTTTAGAGAAAAATGGTTTCCTAAGGGATTGCAGAGCATAGAAAGGAAATGCATTCTAGTATGCCTAAGGAATTGTTTATTAGAGAAAGGGTATATACCTAGTGTTGAGTTGGGATAAGGATGAAGGTGTTCAGATGGCCAAGAAAGTATTGGGGAGGTAGTCAAATGATGTGTTGAATAATTGGCTATACCTTCAAACTCATCATGGTGGAATACATGACATATGAATAATGTATTCTTGAATCAATGCAAGGGTGCATTGAGAAGATGTGCATGAGTAAATTGAATAAGTGTGAAAGTTTTGGTTATGAACACACATATGTTGGGATATCTACGTGAATGCATTATTTGAATTCATTGTGTGAATGCATCCTTATGTTATGTACCATTGAAATTAATATGATTACAACTAAATGATGGAGTTGTTAATAAATTCATGAGTTTTGAGATCATTTAAAGAGTTGTTGTGGGTGTTGTAGTAAAAATATGGTATGAAAAAGTACTCATGTCTTGATGGAATACAATAAATATTCATTGAGAGAATAGATTTGCATAAAGAGACATCTTGGATATGGAATTTAAAGAAAGTTGTAATGAAAACAACAACTACAACCTACATAAGTGGAAGCTAAGTATTATGTGGAACTTCTTATATATTTTAGAAATACGATTGATGTGATAACTATTTTAAAAGTCAATTGAAAGAGAGAGATGAATTATAATATTTGTATGTTTATGTTATGAAACAAGTGGATGGTGGTTCCACGTAGTAAGGGGAAAGGATGAATATTGTAAAGCTAGAAAGCCTAGGAAGAAGGTCATTGTGATGACATTGGAACTTTGTGATTTTCATAAGTTATCGATTGAACAGAGGTTTTGAGTGAATTATTGGGTAATAATATATAGGTTGGCACTCTTATTGAATGTGAAATACTTGGCAAGATGGATCACTCAAGGGAGTGTTTAGCAAAGAAGGATATGAATGACATTGGAAGGGAGAGTTAGTCAAGCAAGAGGAAACATAAATGAATATTCTATGAGAAATTCATGTGGCATGATTGTTGAAATCAAGGAAGGTTTTTCAGAAAGGATAGTGAGATGAACTCTTACCCATGGAAACAATGTGAAGCAAATAAATATTCATACATATAAGTACTGGATTAAAATTTCACATTTATTAAATATTATAAATAAATATGATTACTTTGTTGAGTTGAAACTTCCTATGAAGGGAATAAACATTGCATAAAAATGGCTATAACAACCATATTTTTCTTGACAGTCATTACAGAAGTAGTTGAAGAATGAAGACATGATTCTATATTAGAAAGAAGAATATTGAGGAGGGTGTTATTCCTATGGCGGGAGGAATGTAATACCCTCTATGAGCATGAGAATAAACTGTAAGTATTGGGTAATTGGGTCAGTGGTTTAATTTGATTACTTTGGAATTATATAAAATAATAATAATAATAATTTAATAATAATATAAAAAGGTGCACTTAGGTTTATATATCCCTAAGAGGATAATGGGGGAGATGAAAAGACAAGAGGGGAAATAGGGGGTGCTCAATAAATTAATATGTTATTGAGATTACCAAGTGTCTAGCTCTGATGCCTTCATATCCCTTTATATTATTTTCTTTATGTTTATTTCCCAATATTTTCAAAAGGGGAACATGGTATCCATGCAAATCATTTATTCATGAAATCCTTGGAATGTTAATTCATTCTCATTCAAGGGAGGGGGTAACCATAAAGGAGGTTTCCAATTGGGGAGACCATGTGCATATGTTGAGAGAGATAATCGTAGGTGGGGATTCTAGTGTGCTGAACCATGGAGGAGAATGCTACTATGTAGGTACACTGTGAGGCCATTCACATACACTAAGATGATGTTGGTGTGTTATCTTTCAGTATTGATATTCCATTATTCCTATAGGTATTTTGTTTCTATAAACTTGATTATTTTACTTGTATGAGGAAAACCATGGCTATGAGTGTTTCTAATTGCTACAATTGAGATTTCCTACAATCCAACATTGGAGATTTTCATGGCTAGCTTGCATGAAAACATTATATGAAAATGGGATAGCCTAAGGGATTGCTTATTAGTGAAGGGGGTCCCATTAATTATGTTGTGAAAGGATTATGGGGAAAGAGGGGATAGAAAGTCAGATTTTTGTAGAATTAATGCGATAAAAGGTAAGTTCCCTAGTTGTAGATGTTGTTGTAAACTTGGGTTGAGAGGTCAAAT
>ML796025.1:224427-285096 GCA_009831015.1 Picea engelmannii | reverse complement strand
ATTTTCACTATTTTTAGCAGTTTTTTAAATTAATCCTAGATTAAGGGATTAGGGTTTTGGTAGCTACAAAATACCTAAAATATTGTGTATATTGTATTGTGAATGGTGAAATTAATACAATGAAGAGTTGAGAGATGTGAGACTAAGGAAGGATAGTTTTGTCTCAGTTAAGGGTTTCCAGCGTAAATGTAACATACACATCCACCCATAGGCTGGGAATGCTACTTCAAGCCCACTTCTAAACAAATTTTGAATTCTGATAAATTTTTAATTAATAAATATGGATGAAATATTCACATGCATAAATTAAGATTCATGATAGAACATAAAAGAAATGAACCATATGTCATGCACATCAATAAACAACAAGAATCCATATTATAGAGACGAATTTCATGGATAAATAAATACACAGCAGAAATAATTATACAGGTAAATGAAACCATGACAAAGAGAACACTTATCTTTAATGAAATGAATCACCAACTGGTTGCAGACCAAGGATGTTCCACCCAACCGTAGAGATTGTTGTTCCAAGTCTGAACAATAATGTCATCCTTGAGACAAGGCTATGAGTCCACAAGGACAGTTCTAGAGTGTCACTCAGCTTCCCAAACCAGTCAACAGTCAAGCTCTCATAGGCTTCTCAAAACACACACAACAATCCAAAGTACACATTCTCTCTTCTACCCAACCTGTACAACCCAAGAGAATGGACCCCCTTCTCTACCATGCAGTCCCTTTGGCTGTCCACACTCTCTCAGGGCTCTAGTGCATCCGGTCAAGAATCTCCATGTTGGGACTCTCAGGATTCGTTGTTGTGGGAAAAACTTAATGCATGATAATGTATCTCAGACATGCATGCATTAATTCATGGTTGGAATACACCAACAGTCATTACTTCCAACCAAATCATGGCTCCTCTCCATAATTCATTTTTTTCTCCTCAACCAAGATTAAAAGAATGAATAATGAAGAGTGGGTGAAAGAGTGAATGGAGAGAGAACAAAATGAAAGGTGTGAACACTGAACAATGAACAATGAGTGAGTGAATGAATGAGTGAAGAAGAAGCCCCCAAATAAATTTACTTGCAAATCAAGAACCACATGGCCTTCCCCAAGAATCTCATGTAACTACTCCTCTCCATTAAAACTATTATGGGTAAATAAAATATAAAATAAATACTTAGCCCCTTAAGCCCCCTCTCTTGTGGAATCATAGACCCCTATAACTCTTTCCCTTGTCTCTCTAGCAACCAATGATGTATTTATTATTATTTATTTTTTTTTTAATTTTTTTTTATACTGGGGGAATCGACAACTCGCAGTTCTCATACTCACGTAACACATGGTTGATACCCGTCCTCTACCACTATAACCCCAGGTGCACCACACAACCCGCAAGCATGGAGCACAAGTAAATAGGGGTGTGAATCGAACTTGAGACCTTATTTTACATATTTCCTTCCATTTACACGATACTTGCCAATCAATCTACACCCATGTGGGCATGTATTTATTATTAATAATGATCAAAACATTAAATTTCCTAGGCACACTGGCCCCTTTTAATTGTTTGGGAACTTTGGCCTTTCATAGATTAACAAAATACATTATTTAATATGGGCTCAAAAACCCAGGGTATTACTGTAAATATCTGTGTGTTATGTGTATGAGCCATTGATTAATTTCTATTTTTCTTAAGAATCTATATGCATTTCTTTACTTCACAGGTTTAAAATTTACATGCAGTATCATATCACTTTTCTGGCTTTAGGGGGATTCCTTTGTTGCTAAGGTTTTGGATCGGTCTTGATAGATCAATTTGATCTTAGGTCTATGATAAACCCAGGTTCAATGGTGATGGGGAAAGGGTGGAACCTTTTTTGAAACATATAGACAATTATGTATATAGTCGAAGATGAATAAAATTTTGAAGACAAAAGGTGGTGTCTAAATACACCATTACAACACTTAAGCAAAGCACAATGTGATCAGAACATCAAGTGCATATTGAACCTCAATATATCCATATGATATCACGTGCATGTGATTTCTCTATTTTAGTGATTTTCACTATTTTTAGCAGTTTTTTAAATTAATCATAGATTAAGGGATTACGGTTTTGGTAGCTACAAAATACCTAAAATATTGTGTATATTGTATTAAGAATGGTGAAATTAATACAATGAAGAGTTGAGAGATGTGAGACCATGGAAGGATAGTTTTGTCTTGGTTAAGGGTTTCCAGCGTAAATGTAACATACCCATCCACCCATAGGTTGGGAATGCTACTTCAAGCCCACTTTTAAACAAATTTTGAATTCTGATAAATTTTTAATTAATAAATATGCATGAAATATTCACATGCATAAATTAAGATTCATGATACAACATAAAACAAATGAACCATATGTCATGCACATCAATAAACAACAAGAATCCATATTATAGAGACGAATTTCATGGATAAATAAATACACAGCAAAAATAATTATACAGGCAAATGAAACCATGACAAAGAGAACACTTATCTTTAATGAAATGAATCACCAACTGGTTGCAGACCAAGGATGTTCCACCCAACCGTAGAGATTGTTGTTCCAAGTCTCAACAATAATGTCATCCTTGAGCCAAGGCTATGAGTCCACAAGGACAGTTCTAGAGTGTCACTCAACTTCCCAAACCAGTCAACACTCAAGCTCTCATAGGCTTCTCAACACACACAACAATCCAAAGTACACATTCTCTCTTCTACCCAACCTTCACAACCCAAGAGAACGGACCCCCTTCTCTGCCATGCAGTCCCTTTGGTTGTCCACACTCTCTCAGGGCTCTAGTGCATCTGGTCAAGAATCTCCATGTTGGGACTCTCAGGATTCGTTGTTGTGGGAAAAACTTAATGCATGATAATGTATCTCAGACATGCATGCATTAATTCATGGTTGGAATACACCAACAGTCATTACTTCCAACCAAACCATGGCTCCTCTCAATAATTCATTTTTTTCTCCTCAGCCAATATTAAAAGAATGAATAATGAAGAGTGGGTGAAAGAGTGAATGGAGAGAGAACAGAATGAAAGGTGTGAACAATGAACAATGAACAATGAGTGAGTGAATGAATGAGTGAAGAAGAAGCCCCCGAATAAATTTACTTGCAAATCAAGAACCACATGGCCTTCCCCAAGAAGCTCATGTAACCACTCCTCTCCATTAAAACAATTATGGGTAAATAAAATATAAAATAAATGCTTATCCCCTTAAGCCCCCTCTCTTGTGAAATCATAGCCCCCTATAACTCTTTCCCTTGTCTCTCTAGCAACCAATGATGTATTTATTATTATTATTATTATTATTTATTTATTTTTATACTGGGGGAATTGACAAGTCGCGGTTCTCATACTCACGTGACACATGGTTGATACCCGTCCTCTACCACTATAACCCCAGGTGCACCACACAACCCGCAAGCATGGAGCACAAGTAAATAGGGGTGTGAATCGAACTTGAGACCTTATTTTACATATTTCCTTCCATTTACACGACACTTGCCAATCAATCTACACCCATGTGGGCATGTATTTATTATTAATAATGATCAAAACATTAAATTTCCTAGGCACACTGGCCCCTTTTAATTGTTTGGGAACTTTGGCCTTTCAGAGATTAACAAGATACATTATTTAATATGGGCTCAAAAACCCAGGGTATTACTGTAAATATCTGTGTGTTATGTGTATGAGCCATTGATTAATTTCTATTTTTCTTAAGAATCTATATGCATTTCTTTACTTCACAGGTTTAAAATTTACATGTAGTATCATATCACTTTTCTGGATTTAGGGGGATTCCTTTGTTGCTAAGGTTTTGGATCGGTCTTGATAAATCAAGTTGATCTTAGGTCTATGATAAACCCAGGTTCAATGGTGATGGGGAAAGGGTGGAACCTTTTATGAAACATATAGACA
The DNA here is from genome assembly GCA_009831015.1 of Picea engelmannii. Classification (NCBI taxonomy): domain Eukaryota; kingdom Viridiplantae; phylum Streptophyta; class Pinopsida; order Pinales; family Pinaceae; genus Picea; species Picea engelmannii. The sequence continues at coordinate 281,127 of ML796025.1, read as the reverse complement.
ATTATGTAGATAGTCGAAGATGAATAAAATTTTGAAGACAAAAGGTGGTGTCTAAATACACCATTACAACACTTAAGAAAAGCACAATGTGATCAGAACATCAAGGGCATATTGAACCTCAATATATCCATATGATATCACTTTGATCGCTTGATGATAATGATCCAAGGGGTTTGAATATTCATAGCCTTAATATCTAACCAATTTCCATGAAATCGAGAAGATCTTGTCCACATATAACCATCAGTTATTAGAGTTAACTCTGTCAAATCCACGATGTCTAGTAATCTCCACAAGGATTCCTAAACTGACCGTCCATGCATCCAACTCGTAGTCAATTGTTGGGTTTGTCGATCCACCACCTGACTATATTCAACTACTGGTTGATTGTACGATTGATAGGCATGTCGACTACTCAACCGACTAATGCAGAGGTCTAGTCAATCACCTGATTGAATGTATCCATATGTAGGTCGATCACTTGACTAACTTAATCTAGGAGAAGTGTGATGAGCCATCAATTCTTGATGTTCCAAACCCCCCTCATTAACACATATATCTGGAGATTTAGGAGGTGAAATTTTGTCATTATGAAACCCCCCATAATTGCAGCTTCATGAATCCCAAGCATCATATAGAGCTTGATAAATTGAGCTTCAAATAAAGGTTTAGTGAAGATATCAACAACCTAATCATTTGTTTTGCAATATTCAAGAGAGACAATGTTATCATGAATCAACTATCTCAAATAGTGAGCATGGAGCTCAACACGTTTCATGTTACTTTGGGAAATAAGATTTCCTACAACATGTATGGCACTTTGATTATCACAGTAGATTGTAGTCAAGGTATTAACATGAAGGCCAAGTTCACCCAAACATTGGCGGATACATACTGCTTCAATACCTGGTTGAACAGTGCCACGATATTCTTCTTCTATATTCAACAAGGAGAGTATATTATTTTTCTTGCATGACCATACCAATGGTCCAGTGCTAAAGTGAAATGCATAGCCATAATTGGACTTCCAATCATGATTTTCTTCATCCCATTCGGAGACGGTGAAGCCGACCAAAAAATATGAACTTCGATAATAATTGATACCAAAATGAGTGGTACCCTTAAGATAACAGAAAATTCATTTTACTTCTTTCCAATGGATTTCTTTGGGGTCATACATAAACCAAGAAACCACACTAATAACAAAGGAAATGTCAGGTCGACTACAATTAATATAAATGAGATTGCTAACCAGTTTTTGATAAAGAGTAGCACCGACTGCGGGTGTTTGAAATGATTTGGCGAGCTTGACTCCATATTGAAAAGGAATAACACAAGGGAAATATTTAGAGTGAGAAATGAAAAATCCATCACATAGTGGCAATACTTGAAAACCCAAAACATAATGCAGTGTACCAAGATATGTCATGTCAAAGGAGTTAGAAAGTTGTTTCTTCTATCTAAGAATGAGATCAATATTATTTCCTTCAATGAGAAGATCATCAACATACACAAAAAAAATCAAAGTGTCTCCATTAATGGTATGGAGTACATACAAACTATGATCAGATTCACAACGTTTGAAACTAAGTCGAAGAAAGAAATTTTTGATCGTAGCATAACAAGCATTCAAAGATTTATTCAAACCATAAAGTGACTTCTTGAGTTGACAAACCAAGTCATAATCTATCACAAAACCATGTGGTTTTTCCATGAACATTTCTTTGGATAGGTCTCCATGAAGAAAATCAATCTTCACATCCATCTAATGGATTCTCCATCCAAAACGAGTAGCAAGGGAAATAATCATGTGAAAAGAATTCATCTTTGCAACTGTTACAGGTGAATCCTCCTGTGGACAAGAGGATTCCCTCTCGGTCTCTAGATTACTAAGGCCAAGACAAAAAAATTCTTAACATGGACACTGAAATCCTTTTTAGATCTAATTAAGCTAATATGCGAAAAGGAAGAAGAGGAATATGTACCTTGCTAACGACGTTTGTCCTTGCAAGATCCAAGCTGAGCTCCAATCCTGAGCTCCACGATAGGGCCTATAAAACAAACAAAGATACAAAGAACTTCCTATTCTATTGATATTAGCTCAAATATAGATCTATCTATTGAAGACAAATTCATGTGGAACAAACATAAATTTGAAAGAAACAGGCCAAGCATTGATTATTAATGAGAACAAGTAAAAGGTGCTTACAATCCTTTCATGGAGGTGCAATAGCCTCTTCCAACTCTCCTTTTCCAACCCCTTTGCTCAAGTAATCTACACTGATTATGCTTCAATGGTGCCTCACTTATGATATCATAAGTTTGGTATAATTCTCAATATCCATATCCCCCTCTTCCATGGAAATCCCTCATTATATAGAATTTGGAGGATTAACCACCATGGAGAGGATCTCTCATTAGATCCACTAAGAAAGGGATCTCTAAGATATTTAGTGAGAAAATATATCTTAAGGATTTTGGGGAAGAAATATCTCTCAAGTATTTTAAGGAGGAAATATTTCAACCATGCATGAGATCCTCCACCTTCCCTAAAAAATAGGAAACCAAATGTGAGGTGGATTCTCACACTTAATCAATTTATTTTCCATGAATATTAATAATAATTCATGTGTACTTGGTATTTTGGCCTTCATGTAATATATCCCTCCTCCATATTGACTAGGTATTGTGATATAGGTTATTCCATGGTGTCAATGTGTATGAGACACTTATATGACACTTTACGACACTTAGGGCGAGGTACCTAGGTGTGCAAATTTCATGTGTAATAGAATGCCCCCTAAAGTGTGAGGTCATAAGAGAGAATGATGGAAGAAACACTTTACAAATCTTTAAATCAAGGGTGTGGACTCAGAGAACATGGTGAAAGATACAAACAACCATCAAACAAATGTTATGACATGTTTCAAACCCAAGGCAGGCATACCTATGCTTGAGTGATAAAGACTTTCCAGGTATGACTGCCATAAAATACACTGCGGATCCATAATCATATTGACTGAAGATTATAGCCACCAAAGATACAATGTGGATCTATACTTCCATGAAATGAACTGATCATAGACACAAAAAATACACAGTGGATCTACAAGTTGACAAGACATAGCCACAGACCAATAGAAAGTGGATCTATGTAATAATATATGTGTCAAGCTTCAAAAGAAAATCCATCGCAACCTGGGAAAAGTATATATCAGAGTGATCACTCAACCCAGGGTCTTCTTACTGATCCCAATGCAATATGATTCTAACCATGTGAATAGATGTCCTGATGTCGAACATGGCAGAAACCACTTGATTATCAGTCAATGATGTAAACTATTAACAAGCATGATGGAAATCACCATTGATGTCAATGATTCCTAAGGTAATCAAGTACATTCCAACGAATGTGAATGGATGAGATGAAGTTGAACATCCGTGGAATCATCCGATTAGAGGTTAATGATGTAACCCCTTTGTCGGATGCAAGGAGGCCTACCATTGAGGCATCCAGGTCCCAAGGTACTAACTGGTTTCTAAGTCTAGCTCCTGGATAATGTGCTAAAGTCGACAGGAATAGAATCGTCGAGGGAGGGCCTTGATGTATCTCCCATCAACGACATGAAATGGTCACATAGATGTAATTGGTAGATCAAATGAACATGGATTGACATGAGTATTGAAACAAGATATTTGTGATGGCTGACTCTTAAAGAAGGTACTTCCCTTGAACACTGAGGCATAACAACAAAAATTTGACATGGACCAAAACTTGATAATGCAATGGATGCTGTGAATTTACGTCGGGTTACCCAAAGGAGTGAGGAAACTCAAAGGATTGGTTCAGTGTAGAGGTTCGGCAGATTGACATGCGTGGAAAGATAAAATGTCGTGTTCAAGGGTGACTGTAAGGGTTACTGGTAATGTTCTCAAAAACTGCTTGGATTGCTTCCTTCGATTTTTCCCCCATCTAGATAGACAAGTACCTCTTTTTAATTTAAAGAGATTGAGGAGGGTAAGGCATGCTCAATATAACTCACCTTCGGTAAGACCCTTTTCCTTTGTTTAACGAACTGGAATAAGTAAGGGTTCAGTCCCGTATGGGCCCTTCAATGTATGATTGTTTGACAAGTCTAGAGAAGGTAAACTCAATTATTTTTCATATTTAGAGATTCTGAAAACAACATAAAGACAACTCCAATGTTGTCCTTTTTCGTAATTTTAGTCTCGCGAGGCCGAAAAAGAGATAAATTGTCACTCGAAATAAGCCCTTTCAAACCTTTTAACGAGTGGGAAAGGAAGCAACATCACTCGGTAATATTTTCATGTTTAGAGAGTCTAAAAAGAGTTTAAAGAAGACTCCAGGGGGTTCCTTTTTCATATAACCTTTACAAGTCTGAAAAATTGATAAAACTCTACTCAGTTACATTCTCATGTTTTTTCAAGCACGATAAAGAACAAAGACTAAGCTCGGTACTCTAACCCTAGCTTGAAAGCTAGTGTCTTAACTCCATAATGATCATCAAAGGCTGGAGACATGCCCCCCCAAGCTTCAATTCAATCACTGACTTTGAGGTTGTCACCAATTTTTGTACTAGATGGAGAAAAAGGATACAGGTGGATGAAAAGAAGGTTCAAATACGAGATCTAATGAAAGACTTAACTCGACATCTACGAGATCTAGCGAAAGACTCGACCTGACATTAGAGGTGACTGTTTCATTTTTTTAACGAGATTGACACATGAAAAGAACTATGCTCAAGACTCCGGGTTCAATCCCCAAATTTCTGTTTCATTTTTTAACGATCTTGCTACAGAAAAGAAAAACTATGCTCATGGCCTCTATTTAATTTTTTAATGAGAATGCTACAGAGAGGAGAAACTATGCTCGTCACCTCGGTTTCATTTTTTAATGAGCTTGCCACAGAGAAGAGAAACTATGCTCGTGACCTCTGTTTCAGTTTTTAACGAGATTTCTACAGAGAGGAAAAACTATGCTCTTAGCTTCTGTTTCATTTGTTAATGAGCTTGCCACAGAGAAGAGAAACTGTGCTCGTGGCCTCTTCTTGATCATGTCTTCCAAGAGGATAATTCTCTGGAAGGAAAACTTGTCAAGGGACAAAAATCGGTCATGGATTCCAAGAGATCTTCATTGGATGGAAGAAGAATGCTCTGGAAGGAACACATGTCAAGGGTCACGATAGGGGTAAGGAGATCAGGCTCCAATATCCCTACTGAAGAGATCACCATGTCAACTACTGGATCCAAATCATCGGAAGTTGAAGTCATGGGAGAAAACGGAAAATCAAAATCGGGAGGGAAGGTAGAGTGTATATCTTCCTGAATTTTTTCACGAGGGGGAAGAAAAGAGGATCGATGATGGTTATCATCCCGAGGTAGCTCGTAAATGATCAACATTTCCCTAATAGATTCATCAGAGAGAATAATTGGGTAAATGTAGTCGATTGTATATGACAAGGAATTCAACCATGATGGAATCAAGTAACTGTTAGGTGCCAAGAGATGTTGGTCATTCGAGGAGGGAGAGGTGGATTGGGTAGCAACGTATGAGGTTTCAACTGGACTAAGTGGCATGGTGTCACCTAGTGCATCGAATTCCAAAGGACTAGGTACAATCCAAGGGTCAGATGATTCGAAAGATTGATAAGCCATGGTAGAAATCATATCGACGGTGGCAATATGATGTGTATTCGATGGAAGTGGTATAGGGAAGGTACCCATAAGGCTAGAATATTTCAGCAAGACAACACCAACTCTTTCATACATGATCTTGTGATCTCCCAAGAATGGAATATTATTGGTAGCGGGAGCGCGAGCGTCGGGTGTACATAAATCTAACTGATCGAAAGTGACAATTTTTCCCTGATGAGGGAATTCTACACATCAAAACACCGATGAGGCAACGGAAGTCATAGCATAAAACCAAATTCTTCTAGGTAATAAGTTGTAATCGAGGGGAGCATCGACCACCTCGACATCAACAGTGATGGTTTTTTCGCCTAACTAGATGGGCAGGGACTGTAAAATCCCATGGGGATGAAAACCTCGCCCATCGAATGCACATAACATCGTTGGGGATTTGTTAAGTGTGGGTGATTTTAAACTTTTCCAACATGATAAAGACATGACACAAGTAGAGGCTCCCTCATCCAAGATGGTTCGATGAATTTGTTGATTGTGAACAACAACATCAATTTGGAAAGCAAGTTGGTGGGAGAGTAGAGATGTATAATTGTCTAGGTTAAACATAATATGGTTGGACAACTCAGGATCAACAACACCAAAATCAGCCAAGAGTGTTCTACGTTGACTGGGGCAGTGCTGTAGAACTTATAACACAGACAAAGCACATGGTGCTTGATCCAAATCTTCAACAATGTTGTAGTTCTGGGTGGCACGTGAACTAGGATTAAAGCTAGATTTACGGATAGTTATCTTAGTAGGGTGTAAGATAGAGTTGATCATAGGTTTCTCAATCTAAAGTGGTCTAGACAAAGGATTAACTGATGGAGGACTAACAAAGGATGTTGATAGATCCAGTAAAGTATCAGTACTGTTAGTGACTTTTCCTTTGTCAGGTTTAACCAGTGTATTGTATGCCTTAGAGAGAGTGGTCAAATTAATCCCATTAAACATACAAATATGGGCACTTGTCGAGGCCTCATCATGAGGATGTCTAGAACTGCCCCCATGAGAGGGGGTTTGAGCAACCATGGATTGCTGCTGTGGAAAAGGCTGAGTAAGCATAGTGGGTTGTGAATTTCCCTGGAAAATTTTGGCCACTTCATCGCGATGTGGACAGTCTTGAGTGTAGTGATCATCACCACAAATGATACATGGGAATTTCAGTTTCTGCTGTGGTTGCTTCTCGGTAGCAAGTGTTTGAGATTGATTTTTTGGTTGTTCATTGTTATTAGTATTTTTTGGTTTATTTTTTTCTTTCTTTTTACCTCCGGATTGTTGTGAAGGGGAAGATTGAACTGCATTCACCTCAAATACCTGAGTTTGGGGGGAGGTAGAGGAGAGTGCAGTCTAATGGGAAGTATATTGAGTTTTGACGGAACCGATAAAACCGTCCGCATGAGATGAGGATGACGGCTTGGATGGATCTGAATTAGCTCGAGCAACATTCAAAAGAAAATCATACAAAGCACCAGATTGTGAATAAACCAAATCTAAGTACTGACCCTGAGAAATGGTTTCTTCCTCGATGACTAAGCCACCCATAGCGACATCACGAGCGATCGGGGGTAAAAGTGATTTAGTAAACCACTCCACCAATAATTGGTCAAGAATGATTGCTTTGATCATCCTTCGTCGTCATCTCCACTCATGAATATGGTCAAAGATATGTATGGAGTCAGTTTGACGAAGGGAGGTTAAGAGTTCAGTACCCGTCTTGTAGAGAATAGGCAGTTTAAAGTGCGTGAGGAAAGACATGGCAAGGGAGTTGAAATCATGAAAAGAAGCACGTGGTAGTTCAATATACCACTTTTACGCAGAGCCCGTAAGCGTTCACTGGAAAAGATTCAAACGTATATATTCATCCATTAGGAAGTTTGATGAACACCACAAATGGAAAGTCATCACATGGTTATTTGGATCTTCTCCAAGTTTTCCGTCAAATTTCAGAATATCAAAAGGAAGTTTAGCTGGAATAACTGACCAAACCGGTGAATGAAAAATAGGATCATTGGTTAACCGAGAAAAGTCTGGGAGATCCAGAGTCGTAAGGAAAGGTAGTTGTCGGTTAACTTGCAGATGATACTGGTGTGGCATAGGAACACCAGTATGACCATAAGCTTGGTTAGGTGGATAATTGTAACCAGTAGGTCCTCCTACATACGGTTTTTGTTGACCAGGATAAGAAGGATTCGATGATGACTGAGAAACATCTCCATAACCTGGTGGGTTTTGAGCATTATAAGCTGGGTGATTTGCTTACCCATAAGGAGGATAAACATGTTTCCCTTGAGGAGGGTAAGAATTAGATCCCGGAGGCGGATACACATTAGGGGGTTGATAAACATTATACCTTTGTGAAGGATAAGGTTGTTGTCCTTGAGGACTCCAAGTGGTGTTTGGGATGCCGCCCAGATAAGGTTGTCCATAAGATGGTCTAGAAGGAACAAGATTTGATACTCCTCCTTGTGGGTTATGATATGAGTTCCCCCCAACATGGGGTTGGGTAAATGTGCCTCCGAAAGATACTCCCTAGGATTGTGAAGGATTTCCAACAAACGAAGGTTGCCCCCTGCCAACGGTGGATTAACGACCGAGGTATGACTAGAAAAGGGAGGTTTCCCTCTGGGAAGAACATGAAAAGAGGGTTGTCCCCTGGGAAGGGTAGGCCCGCCATAGGATGGTGGTATTCCAGGAGGGATAGGTCTGCTAAATGGTGGTTTCCCTTCAGTTGGTTGTATTTGGCTGGCAAGGGTCTGTATTATTTGGTGCAAAGATGTCCCAACAAGATCGTGCGGAACATGTGGAGCTGTAGAGTGAAAGTTTGTAAAAGTGGGGGTAGGGATCGAAGTGCCTTGGGAATGAGTAGAGGTGATGATTCTAACATTAGGATGGAGTTGTGCTGAGATAAAAATAGGGTTAATGACCTGATTGATGGGGTGATTCATAGTTTGACCGAATGGTCATGTTTCAATAGGAGGGGCATGAGGATGAAAGGGTTGTCGAATGGATTCAAAATGCTCATAGAGATCGCGTCTTGATGAATTCCTCCATACAGAACGAGCAGGTGTGGGATTTGTATCTACTGCAGTGGTAGGACGAATAGTATTCTTATATTCATCACCAAATATTGGTTCTGTGGATCCCATATATGTTTCGGTAAAATCTCTCTCAGGTAACTGTGGGACCTCTTCATCTATGATGTTCCCAAGGGAGTCTAAATGAAGAAAAAGTGGTTCTAGAGAGTTTTCCGTCACAGATGCAGTGCGAGGAGTGGGATTCTCAACTGTAACCAAAGCACCTTCTGGATTGTCTAACGGAGGAGCAACAACACTCCTAACATCACATTGATTTTCTACCTCTCCATGATAGTTGTCTTCTGGAGGGTTAGGAGGTAAGGGTTGGTAGCCTTCCAGGGGATTCCCTTGCATCCTACATGATCGGTGAAGACATTTATCATCTACAGGCTCAATTTGGGAGAATAATGACACACACTGAAAATCTATTGCCAACTAACGAAAAGAAACAACATACGCTAATAAAATCTAGGAATCAAAACCAAGCAAACAAAAATTCTCTCGATGATCATACTAGTTGGTGATGAAATCCAATGTCGCATGATCAAGTCAAGAAGGGGCTAGGATATGGTGGAACAATTAAAATGTTGACCTGCTTAATGGGCTTTCACCTTAGTGCAAGCTTCCACGTAGTAATTGTGGATTTACCCTCCAAGGAGCCCAAGTGATTCTGGCCAATGTCAATTCCAGGTACCCTTAAGACTTGCCCCTCCAAAATCACCTTATCTAAATACCCTAAAGATATAGGTCACTAAGTTTACCAACTACAACAGTGATGCCTAGGGAAACAGTCGACAGTCTGACCCATGTACAAGGGTAGGGTATCTAGCCCAAAATCAACTTGAAAAGATTCCACTCATCATTGTGGGTATACCTTCAAGAGACCCCCATAATACGCACAATCTCTACACCAAGACCAACAAAGAAAGCTGAGTAACTCTTCCAGTCTTAATGCGACCTCGTGATTGACCCTTGTGTGAGAAGGGCTTCCGAGGACAAAATGCAGCAATTGGATTTCACCACTCCCTAACACAAGATCCTATGTTTTTTTTAATCTTTGGAAAGTTATCTTTCACACCTATTCCAAATCGCTACAACTAATCTAATGTAGGTTTTCTACTAGAAAATGTAAAAAATTCTAATCAATTTTAGTTTAGCGCTTGATTTTTAAAGTTGTTGTTACTCAAAATGAAAATGGCGTGGACAATATGCTATTTTGACCGACTTGAAATTTATGCAAAGAGATGAAGATGAAATATTTTCATTTCTATGAAAGCTATGCTACGATAAGGAGAAAACATTCATCATTCTAGATGCACAATGTCCCAAAATGTCAAAAAACATGCAATTCCGCTACTTCAAATGCAAGCTAGTTTCACGACCCAAAAGCAAGATTGCATTCAAAACAATGATAACTGAAAGAAAACAAGTAGAATATTTCTCTAACAAGAACTCAGTCAAGGATCCTAAAACCAACAAGCATCGAAGTATTACAATGAAACGTAGAGAAGAATCTAAGAAATGATAGGGAGAAAGAGAAAACACTCAAAACTGTCTCGACAAAAACACAGCTAGAAAAGGCAATTTTACGTTTCTAAAAGAGGCTTAAAGCTCTAATCAAGACAAAAGAGAGTAAAAAGAATAAAAAAAAATCAATAAGTAATCCAAATAACTTCACAAACTATCCACAAAGACTGGGTAAAGACTTCCACAAAACAGGCTGAAAAAATCTGAGCAGAAAAGGGCAAAAAACCTCCAAAATAGAGACTAGCGCTCCCTGTCCCAAGGGTATAGAGCACTACAATGCTCCCTAAATCAATATAGGGGAGTGATTATGATATAAAATATCTATGATATGGCCTATAAGGGGGTGTTGGTCCTCCCAGAAGATCAGAAAAAAAGCAAAAAAATTGCAAACAATTCACCCAAAATGCATAAAAAATGGTGAAAATGCTAGTGAAGGTAGGAGAAGGATAATGGATCATAAACACAGATAAAAATTTATCTGAAAGGTGGTAAAATGTCAGGGAAAATCCAAGCAAACACAATAGGATCCCTTCCCTAGTGGAGTCACCAATTTCTGTTACAGGTGAATCCTTCTACGGACAAGCGGATTCCCTCTTGGTCTCTAGACTCCTAAGGCCAAGACAGAAAAGTTCTTAACATGGACACTGACATCCTTTTTATATCTAATTAAGATAATATGAGAAAATAAATATGAGGGATATGTACCTTGTTAATGACATTTTTCCTCGCAAGATCCAATCTTAGCTCCAATCCTGAGCTCCTCGGTAGGTCCTGTAAAACAAACAAAGATACAAAGAACTTCCTATTCTATTGAGATTAGCTCAAATATAGATCGATCTATTGAAGACAAATTCATGTGGAACAAACATAAATTTGAAATAAATAGGCCAAGCATTGATTATTAATGAGAACAAGTAAAAGGTGCTTACAATCCTTTGATGGAGGTGCAACAGCCTCTTCCATCTCTCCTTGTCCAACTCCTTTTGTCAAGTAATCTACATTGATTGTGCTTCAATGGTGCCTCACTTATGAGATCATAAGTTTTGGTATAATTCTCAATATCCATCTCCCCCTCTTCCATGGAAATCCCTCATTATATAAGATTTGGAGGCTTAACCACCATGGAGAGGATCTCTCATCAGATCCACTAAGAAAGGGATCTCTAAGATATTTAGGGAGAAAAAATATCTTAAGGATTTTGGGGAGGAAATATATCTCAAGGATTTTAAGGAGGAAATATTTCAACCATCCATGAGATCCTCCACCTTCCCTAAAAAATAGGAAACCAAATGTGAGGTGGATTCTCACACTTAATCAATTTATTTTCCATGAATATTAATAATAATTCATGTGTACTTGGTATTTTTGACTTCATGTAATATATCCCTCCTCCATATTGACTAGGTATTGTGACATAGGTTATTCCATGGTGTCAATGTGTATCAGACACTTATATGACACTTTACGACACTTAGGGTGAGGTACCTAGGTGTGAACATTTCATGTGTAACAAAAACATAAGAAAAGGTTTTAGCGTATTTGATTCCTTCTTATTGAAAAATCCCTTCACAACTAGGCATGCTTTATGTCGCTCAAGAACACATTTAGAGGTAAATTTGGTCCTATAGACCCATCGACACTTCACAATTTTCTTTCCTTGTGGTCAATGAACTAAGTCCCAAATTTGATTCTTTGACAAAGAATCAATTTCAACATGCATATCATGTTCCCATTCAGGGTTTCCTTGAGCATTCGAGTAGGCAACATGATTAAAAGTTTCAAGAACATGATTCACCAATGCAATGCTGGGATGTTTCTTTTGACTTTGAGTTTTTTGTCCAAAGGAAACATCATTGGCATCAGTTCCAACAAATTTAATTGTCTTGGTAGCCCATTAGAGTAGACAATAAATAGGTGAACCATGTTTCATGGAAGCATTTCAATCATAATTTGTATATATTTTAGTCGATGGAGACGACAAACCAATCAAAACAGAGATCAACGAACTAGTCAACTCAGAGGTTGATGATCTAGTTGAAACAAGAATATAGTTTGACTGTCCATTCAAAGGTTTGAAAAATGGAATAGGATAACTAGTGTCAGAGACAACATCAAAGGGATTATATAACAACAATATATAGGAGGAATTCAACAACTTTATGCCATAAGACTTATCATCAAACCATACATTTTGTCTAATAATGATTTATCGTTTGACGAGATAAAACAATTGATAGGATTTTGACTCTTCATAGTATCCCATCATGATGCAAGCACGACTCTTTGCATCCAAATTATTTCTAAAATCATCAGAAATGTGAGCCCAGGAAACACATATAGACACACAGAGGTGGTTTTCAGATGGCTTCTTTCCATACCATTGTTCGACTAGAGTCATGGAAGGAATAACTCGAGTTGAGATGCGATTGCGCATATATTTTTCACAATATACTATTTTAGCATAGAAGAGAGGCGGCATTTCTTTGGCCTGCAAAAGACATCTATCCATTTTGACTACAATATTATTCTTGCGTTATGTGATGCCATTCTGTTGAAGTGTGTGAGGAATCCACTATTTCTACAGAATGGTATCTAGGTCTCTGTGTAGAGGTAACAAAATATACTCTTTCCATATGATCTATTGACCCTTGACCAAGTTTTGGAGAACCTTGGTCACATTTGACCAATTTTGGGACTTCGACAGGCTGGTCGAAGGCGGAGCACAAGGCGAAGCGGAGATCGCGGGATCTCAGCCCCTTCCTAGGGAATTGTTTGGATTAGGGTTTATGTAATGGGTGTGGGATGTTGACCCATGGGTTTACCCATGTTTAGGACATTTTGTAATGTATAAATAGAAAACTAGGCGATGTAAGTAGGAGAGACGTAGATGTGTAATGTGGTCGATGAGCTAAGTGTGAACAGGTGTGGATGCTTTGTGCATACTGTGTGTTAAGAACTTGCAGAGCTAAGTGAAAGTGATTGTAAGAAGCCTATGTGCATATTTTAAGAAGGCTTTGTGCTTGAACATAGCTCGTGCAAGGAGGATCTGGCGAGGTGCGCGCATATCTCCTGTCCTACACGGAGTGGGTTCTTGTGGCTCTGTGCTTATAGAAGATTTAAATAAGACAATAAAGAAGAGAAGAGTTGGTGGACATAACCCCACACTGGGATGAACCATGTATATCCTATGTTGTGGTTTCTTTGTGCATTATAGTTGTTATGTTATTGATGTGATGTATGCTTAGTGCAATGATATATGCTAGATGCGTCTGATATAGTAGCTTAGTGCTTAGTAATGTGAATGAATGCTAGATCTGATCTATTTCTATGTGCTAAGTGATGGATGTATTAGATCTTGTTAAATACTGCACTTCTCTGTAACTAGGGTTTCAACCTGCAATGTGAATAAGGGTTAAATACTGATGAATGTTAACTGCTAAGTGCTTTGTTAGTGTTGTAATCATAGATCTGTGTCCTATCTAGGTTGTAGACACTTTATTCATGCAACCACCCCTACCTCTACCTCAGGTGAGACTTCATCTGCTTCACAGGTGTTTCTGAAAGAGCTTCTAGTTAGGGTTTTTTGGTGTGTTGTTGAAGTGTTGAATCCTGGGTCTGCCCCTGTGCCAACATGATCCAACTTACTCTTTCCCTTGAGAAAGTGAGCTTGATGTTTACCACCAAGCTTTCCTTATTCAAGCAGTTTGTGTTGATCATTAATCAAAAGGCCACCAAAAGATTCAAAGGTGTAGTCCTTACCATATTCCTTGTGTGATTTCCAGTTGGTGTAGAAATTCGAGATGAACATTTCGAATGATGTTATCAAATTCATCGAGACTAGCTCAATGATTTGTCCATATTTCTTCTGATAATTCTTTCCAAATTCTCCCAATTTCAACTAAAGTTCCTTTACACACGCCAAATAGTCCTTTTCTCTATCAAAGTATCAAGAGAGATCAACTCTTTCTCAGACTACATGATGTGGCTTTCGTAGACTTTGTCGAACAACGACTTCAGCTTCTTCTAGACTTGATTAGGGCAGTCGATTCCACTGAGGCGAAAATGAATCTCCAGTGAGATATAGGTCGTCATGACCCCTACAACCTCATCCTTATTTCCATCAACAACGAACTTCTCCTAATCATATGTTATATTTGGAATCCCAATGTTCATATATCTCTACAATCCTTTACTCTTTAGTAGGGTTTCCATGTCTGGTGCCCATACTGCATAATTTTATCTATTCAGAACAACAAGATCAATCTTCAAAGCCATATTTGATATATAGACAAAAATTTATGTTTCAATAAGTTCCAATTAGAAAACCATTGGCCCAGAGTCGATCACACAACATATCCGAATCAACAGGGTTTGTAGATAATAGGCGAGGTTTCAAACTGTTGAATCTGATACCATGTTGGGGAAAGGGTGGAACATGTTACGAAACAAATAGACAAATAACAATGGATTATTGTATATCCTAATACACAAACTACTAGTGCACAATAACAATGGCACCTCCTTGTAGACAAATAACAATGGATTATTGTGGATCCTAATACAGAACCTACTAGTACACAATCTACTGGTACAAAAACTACTAGTAGTCAATCTACTAGTATGCTGAAAGAAGAATGAGAGAATATGGATAGAAGAAAAAGGAGTATGATTCAACCCTTCCTAGAAGATTCAATGTTATTGACTGTATCGGGAGAATCTACAACCAAGGAACTATGGGAAATGTTGGGGAATTTGTATCAGTTAAAGTCCATGGTAAACAAGTTTTGTTTTTTTAAAGAAGTTGTATCATCTTAGTTTGGAATATGGATATTTTGTGATAGAGCATCTAAATGCCTTCAATACTCTGGTAATTCAACTTGTCTATGATGATATTAAGATTTTACAATAAGATAAGTTTATTACCTTGTTATGTTCTTTTACATACTCCTGGGATAATCTAATTGTAGCAACTGGTAGTACCACTCGATCTGCATTGAAGTGTCAGGATGTAGTTGCATCCTTGTTATTAGAAGAGATGAGGTAGAAAATCATGGATAGTCAGAGCACATATGATTTATCTGTAATAGGGCATCCCCAAGATAGAAATAAAAATAAGTCTTCGGGGGGGAGGGAGAGATCTAAATATAGAGGTAGATCTAAGTGTCCATGAAAATATTTGAGGAAAAGTTGGAAGTTTGGTAAAGATGGGAATTATAAGAAAGATTGCAAGTCTAAGAAGGTTGATAAAGAAAAGGGATTTGATGATGCCTCTTCCACAAAGGATAAAAATTCAATAGAATAAGGAGGTGACATTTACCTAGAATAAACAAGTACTCATGCAGATTATGGTGTATGGTTGATCGACTTAGGTGCATCATTTCACATGAATCCTCATAGGGAGGGGTTCTATGAATATGAAAAGTATTATGGTGGTGATGTATTCCTAGGAGATGACTCGAAAACCAAAATCATGGGACATGGAAGAGTTAATATGTTGCTAAAATATTGAAGGATTAGAACTCTCCATGGAATTCTGCACATTCCAAATCTATCTAGGAGCCTAATATATAGGAGAGTTGGTGGACGTAGCCCCACACTGGGTTGAACCACGTATATCATGTGTTGTGGTTGCTTTGTGCATTATAGTTGTTATGTTATTGATGTGATGTATGCTTAGTGCAATGATATATGCTAGATGCATTTGATATAGTAGCTTAGTGCTTAGTAATGTCAATAAATGCTAGATCTGATCTATTTCTATGTGCTAAGTGATGGATGTATTAGATCTTGTTGAATACTGTGTTGCTCTGTAACTAGGGTTTCGACCTACGATGTGAATAAGGGTTAAATACTGATGAATGTTAACTGTTAAGTTCTCTGTTAGTGTTGTAATCACGGATCTATGTCTCAGCTAGGTTGTAGACACTTGAGTCCTACAACCACCCCTGCCTCTACCTCAGGTTATACTTCATCTGCTTCGCAGGTGTTGCCGAAAAGGCTGGTAGTTAGGGGTTTTTTGGTGTGATGTTGCAGCGTTGAACCCTGGGTCTTCCCCTGTGCCAACAAATGGTTCTGTTTCCGAGACCTAAAATTGTGATTGCTAGGAAATGAAGAAAAGAAATCTCTGTGCATATATCTGCTGCTTTAGTGAACAATATTCTACTTGACAACAAATCTCTGTGCTAATAAAGGAATCATATCTGAAGAAAAGACGTAAGATATTAAAGCTTTGTGCTCTGAGAAAGGTAATATAAGTGAAAATTTTTGTTTCTAAAGAATGGATCTAGGTATGTCTAGGTTTTTTCTAAAAACTAGGGCACAACTAGAAGAAAGAAGATTGGATATGAATATATCTGATAAGAATAGTGAAGGATATGTTATTCCTATGCATAGAAAGAATGTTTGGACTAACAAATGGATGCAGGATCCTAACAATAATTTTTTGCAGGTTAGTTACTGTGATCCCAAAGCGCAGTACAAAAAAGGGTGGGGGTCATTTAAAAGAAAGAGAGGATTAACTCTTTGTTATAGTTGCAGAAGACCAGTACATATTGCTAACAAATGCCCTGTTGGAGGTCCAATTTGTCTTTGATGTAAATCTATGGACCATGAAGTTTTGGATTTCCCTAGAATGATTGCTAAAGTTGAAAAGATGAATATGAGACAAGAAAACCATGAGATAGGCCAAGAAACTAAGGATATGTTAGAACCCCAGAAATAATCAGAGACAATATTACTAAAAATGAAAGAAACTCTTAACGATCACAAATATATCATCTTATCAGAGATATTAAATATGAATGAATGCATCGAAACAAGAATAGGAGACTTCGACATAGACTGTGTTTTGGATGAGGAAACACAGGTGAATATCATGACAGAAAGAACTTGGGAAATTTTGGGAAAGCCTGCTATGGTTCCTTCATTAGGAGGAATAGGATTATTTAGAGGAAAGATGATAACCCTATGTGGAAGACTTACCCAGACAACTATGAGTGCTCATGGAACTTCGATAGAGGAAGAATTTGATATCATTAAATTTGTTGAGAACAACTCCCCATTTGTTATTTTTCTAGGAAAATCCTGGATTGAGAAAGATTAGATATGAAGGAAACAAGAAAAGGAGGATCTAGAACAAAAAAAGAAAGAACTAAGAGATTTCATGTCTAGGAGAATAACACACTTACTGTAAGAACAAGAGGACCAGTCGAAGCTACTAATGACTAGAGATCTGGACGTCGAAGTTGAAAGAACACAAGAAGACTTGAAATACCTGTCTATAAAAGAGAGTAGAGCACCTACCCCAGAAAGAGAAGAAGTATTACTCTCAGAAACTATGAAAGACCATCCATAGTGTGAAGTTACTATGCCAAGAGGAGATAAGAACAATAATGGAAAGAGGAAACCAGTGACTCGGATTATAGGAAAGAAATCCAAAAATCTCAGCAAGAATAAAGAAAAGTTATAAAAGTTACAGGAAGTTCCAGGGAGGACTTCATAGAAGGAAGGTTTGCAGAAATGGAACTTCACTGGGATATCAGAACAACAAATATTGGCACTTCACCATGACGAAGCAATATGTCCATTGGAGGCGTCCTAACCATTAGCTTGCACTCCAAAATGAATCGAACCATAGTTATGGCCAGAAAGATCACCATTAGACCATTGGGACCATGCCGTAACAGATAGAATTTCATTGATTAAGGCATTCCTTCTTGTTGGAGGAGTTTGTTATGACATTGTCTATTTATCCGGTCATGCATTGCACTAAGAAAACTTTTTCCAATGGTGATTATTCGAGCCCACAGATAAATAGTTTCTTTCGCGTAGTGCCTATTGAGAGCTCGCCACTCATTCTGTTAGATTGAGTATTTGATCACTGACCTGAGATTCCTGATTTTGAGCGGGCATTTCAGGCGACTTCAACGAAGTAGAGAAATCTTTCAAAGAGATCCTCATAGGCCTCATGACTAAGAATGTCATGTCCACAATATTCCAAGCCTCGTCGACAAGAGGAGTGCAAGCATCCCCGTTGACTTCTCATGGATCTAGACCATCCCGAGATGCGACAGAGAAACAAACCAAGCCTCATGATGACTTGGTGAATGTGAAGATCATCCCATCTATCCTACCTAATTATATCTCACCTCTCGCTGGCACGGTGAGCTGTGACAGTGTCCCGAGGGACTTCGACTACACCTTGATCACTGCGTACCTCCTGAAGGGGATACACATAGTTGGATTGTAGTTAGGAGAAATCATGATGTTGAAGATCAATGACTTCAACTTAGGATATCACAAGAACCGTGGAATGATTTCCCCACACAAGTACTTAACTAGGACGAAGGGGAAGAAGTCAAGAATCATCCCCCAGCCGTGGACTATGGACATCGCAAGGTCCACTATCCTGAATGTGATGGAGATACCACACTTTGGAAGGCATCAGGAGGTTAACATGTGCGTTAAACTCTGATTGTCTTGCTTCCATGGAGGTTATCTATGGATGGAAAGACGCATCACTATAGATTCGGCGTTGATCCATTGGATCACTGGACTAAGCATGCAAGGACTAGACCCACAAGAATTTTATCTGGGGAAGGTTGCAGATCTCGCCCTGGTGAAAAAAATTAAAGATACCTATGGCGATGTGGAAAAGGGGAAGCGAGGATACAAGGTAGCCTCCATTCATAATGGCACAGTGTGCCTAGCCTTCTAGTTGATCACTGGTAAGATAGTAAGGAAGAACAGACCCACGCAGGTCACAGGGTTCGTTGTTGACCTCGCGGGAAAATGCATGCAAGGGATACAAATGAATTGGGCGAGCCACCTCATCAACCAGTTAGAGCAAGAATTCCATGAAGATCAGGATCAGGGCTATGAGTTCCACTTCAATTGGCTACTGATCCTCATCCCTTTCATTGCTTGGTAAATGATGGAAGGTGCGACCTTCCTTGAGATTGAGCCATCAGAACCCTTAGATGTGAAGTTCACCACACTCTGGTATTCGAGCGATATGGTGAAACAATGGCAGTCAAACGCGGTGTTCCACACCTACTAATTGTAGTTGAAGAGGGATATTGAGTCTTTCCCTTGGATGACACCGAACACCTTGCACAGGTTCAGACCATTTGTGAAGTTCCGTGCAGATAAGCATTCTATTTATATCACTGTGCATAGAGATGAACACAAAGAAGAGTTGCAGAGTTACTATTAACTCGCAGAGGAGGAGATGGAAGAAATCACTAAGGAATGGCTTGCAGAGTTCCTTATACCAGTCGACCAGGCAGAAATGTCTGACCCCGACCTCATCGAAATTCCGGTGGTTACTCACAAAGAGTATGATGCACCCAGCAGTAGAAGAAGGAAGAGAAACCTGAACAATGCATCAGAAGAGACTGCTTCAGACTCACCTGGAGGGGGAGGTGATGATGAAGTAGACAAGGAAGAGGACAAAGGATAAGAATACAAGAAAAAACAAGGTGAAGTAACACCGCCTAGGCACCCTATTGATGAAGATGAGACCTCCAAGAAAAGAAAGGTTTCCCCCATGAAACCTACATCGCAGAAGAATTCCAATGCTACTAAACCATAGATGTAGACTGTGCTCATTATGGATGACATAGATTTCATCATCGCCACTGTCTCAGATACCTGAAAAGACATCTTACAGTGTAATTAAGCCAAACAAGAGACTGTGTATGAAATAATTGAAGAAAAGTTGAAGGGGGTACAACAAGCCCTCTACTCCAGCCATGTAGTGTCTATTACGCCCCCATCATCATAAGGAACAGAGTTGGGAGATGAACCTACCCAGCTACGTCAAATAGAATATGCGACCGAAGCTTTCCTTATTCATGTTTAGGAAGAAAAATAAAAGGCCACAGAGGCCTTAAAAAAAGTAAAATAAGAATCCAAAGAACAATGTCGGGTTGTACAATAGGAAAAAGACGACATCCAAGACAAGTTTGCAGAGGATAGAGCACAGATCCAGAAGGAGAAGGAACAACTGCTCTCAGATCATATTGGAGTTAAAGAAGCAGTAACAAGAGCACTTCGCTCTGTGACGGACTTAGAATAGATGGAAGAAGACCTAGTGGAAATCCAAGTAGGGAAGCTTGCTGAATCCATTCAAAAGCTCCAACGGAGTATAGCAGAACTGGAGTTACAAGTTGTGCCAAGCACTCCGTAGGAAGTGAAATACGAGAAAGAAGAAATTGCCTGAAGCGTAGTCTAGAGAATCAAGGCATTGGCTTTCGAATGTAAACAAATCATCATTCAAAGTGCACAGACTTACGAGTGCCTTGCAGAGGACCCTGAACTAAGGATGCTGGAGTCACAACTTCAGGAGGCCAAGAAGCAAGCAACAACAATGCAAGCGCAGTTGAAGCCACTATGAGTGGTCAAGAGGATGAAACAAGCCCAGGAACAATGCACAGTTCAACAACAATTCCATGCAATCTGGAGAAAGGTCATGGAAGTGACTTAGTGACTCCAGCCAGTGAAAGATGCAGCTTGCATACTTTTTGATGAAATTGAAGGACAAGGTGAAGAACTGGAACAAGTGGTCACCACAGTAGAACAACGCTTAGAAGGACCTATGACAAAGAAGGTGATTCAAGAGTTCACTGAGTAGGAGGCTCTGGCGAAGTAGCTTGAGCCAAGCTCGAGGCATTTGAGGCAGAGTTACCCAGATCAGAGTGACTCGGGACGAGTCATAAGTGAGTGTTGGGGGCCTATTGGCCCTTGACCAAGTTTTGGAGATGCTTGGTCATGTTTTACCAATTTTGGGACTTCAACAGTCTGGTTGAAGGATGAGCAAAAGGAAAGGAATATATCATGGGATCTCAACCCCTTATTAAGACATTTTTGGGTTTAGGGTTTACGTAACAGGTATGGGATGTTGGCCCATGGGTTTACCCATGTTTAGGCCCTTTGGTAAAGTATAAATAGAAAACTAGGCGATTTAAGTAGGATATATCTAGATGTGTAATGTGGACGGTGAGCTAAGTGCGAACAATGTGGATGCTTCATGCATACTGTGTGTTAAGAACTTGCAGAGCTAAGTGCAAGTGATTGTAAGAAGCCTGTGTGTAGATTGTAGGAAGTCTTTGTGCTTGAACCTAGCTTGGGGAAGAAGGATCTGGCGAGGTGCGCACAGATCTCCTGTCCTATGCAGAGTGGGTTCTTATGGCTCTGTTCTTGTAGAACATTGAAAGAAGATAATAAATAAGATAAGAGTTGGTGGACGTAGCCCCACACTGGGGTGAACCATGTATATCCTGTGTTGTGGTTGCTTTGTGCAATATAGTTGTTATGTTATTGATGTGATGTATGATTAGTGAAATGATATATGCTAGATGCATATGATATAGTAGCTTAGTGCTTAGTAATGTTAATGAATGCTAGATCTGATCTATTTCTATGTGCTAAGTGCTGGATGTATTAGATCTTGTTGAATACTGCGCTGCTCTGTAACTAGGGCTTCGACCTGCGATGTGAATAAGGGTTAAATACTGATATATGTTAACTACTAACTGCTCTGTTAGTGTTGTAATCATAGATATGTGTCCCAGCTAGGTTGTAGACACTTGAGTCCAGCAACCCTCCCTACCTCAACCTCAGGTGAGACTTCATCTGCTTCACAGGTGTTTCCAAAAGGGCTGATAGTTAGGGTTTTTTTGGTGCGCTATTGAAGCGTTGAACCCTAGGTCTGCACTTGTTCCAACATGATCCAACTTACTCTTTCCCTTGAGAAAGTGAGCTTAATGTTTACCACCAATATTTCCTTATTCAAGAAGTTTGTGTTGATTAGTAATCAAAAAGCCACCAAAAGATTCAAAGGTGTAGTCCTTACCATATTCCTTGTGTGATTTATAGTTGGTGTAGAAATTCAACATGAACATTTTGAACGATGTTATCAAATTCATCAGGACTAGCTCGATGAATTTTCTATCTTTCTTCTGATAATTCTTTCCACATTCTCCCAATTTCAACTGGATTTCCTTTACACATGCCAAATATTCCTCTTCTCTATCAAAGGAATGAGGATCAAGAGAGATCAACTCTTTCTCCAACTACATGACGTGGCTTTCGTTGACTTTGTCGAACAACAACTCCATCTTCTTCCAGACTTGATTAGGGAAGTCAATTCCACTGAGGTGAAAATGAATCTCCTGTGAGATATAATTCGTAATGACCCCCACAACCTCATCCTTATTTCAATCAACAACGAAATTCTCCTAATCATATGGAATCCCAATGTTCATATATTGCTACAATCCTTTACTCTTTAGTAGGGTTTCCATGTCTGGTGCACATACTGCATAATTTTATCTATTTAGAACAACAAGATCAATCTTCAAAACCATATTTGATATATAGAAAAAAAATATGTTTCAATAAGTTCCAATTAGAAAACCATTGGCCCAGAGTCGATCACACAACATATCCGAATCGACAAGGTTTGTAGATAATAGGCGAGGTTTCAAACTATTGACTCTGATAGCATGTTGGAGAAAGGGTGGAACCTGCTACAAAACAAATAGACAAATAACAATGGATTATTGTAGATCCTAATACACAACCTACAAGTACACAATAACAATGGAACCGCCTTGTAGAAAATAACAATGGATTATTGTGGATCCTAATACACAACCTACTAGTACACAACCTATTGGTAAAAAAAATACTAGTACTCAATCTACTAGTATGTTGAAAGAAGAATGAGAGAAGATGGATAGAAGAACAATGAGTATGATTCGACCCTTCCTGGAAGATTCAATGTTACTGGATGTATCAGGAGAATATACAACCAAGGAACTATGGGAAATGTTGGGGAATTTGTATCAGTTAAAGTCCATGGTAAATGAGTTTTTTTTTTTAAAGAAGTTGTATCATCTTAGTATGGAAAATAGATATTTTGTGATAGAGAATCTAAATGCCTTCAATACTCTGGTAAGTCAACTTGTCTATGATGATATTAAGCTTTTAGAATAAGATAAGGTTATTACCTTATTATGCTCTTTTACAGACTCCTAGGATAATCTAATAGTAGAAACCGGTAGTACCACTCGATCTGCATTGAAGTGTAAGGATGTAGTTGCATCCTTATTATGAGAAGAAATGAGGTAGCAAATCATGGATAGTCAGAGCACATATGATTTATTTGTAATAGGCCATTGCTAATATATAAATAAAAATAAGTGTTCGGGGTGGGGGGGGAGGGGGGGAGAGATCTAAATATAGAGGTAGATATAAGTCTCCATGAAAATATTAGAGGAAAAGTTGGAAGTTTGATTAAGATGGGAATTATAATAAAGATTGCCAGTCTAGGAAGGTTGATAAAGAAGATGGATTTGATGATTCCTCTTCCACACAAAGGATAAAACCTCATTTCACATGAATCCTCATAGGGAGTGGTTCTATGAATATGGAAAGTATTATGGTGGTGATGTATTCCTAGGAGGTGACTCAACAACCAAAATCATGTGACATGGAAGAGTTAAGATGTTGCTAAAAGATGTAAGGATTAGAACTCTCCCTGGAATTCTGCACATTCCAAATCTATCTAGGAGCCTAATATCTGTAAGTAACTTGGCTGATTTAGGTGTGGATACTTTATTAGGAAAGCCCATTTGCAAAATTGTACGAGGATCAATGGTTTTTATGAGGGGAGGTCATTGTGGAACTTTGTAAAAGTTGTTTGGAAGTACCTATATTGGTGGGAATTACAGTTCTATTGTCCTTGAGCAGAGAAATAAAAGATATAGGATCCATAATATCCCTAGAAATAAGACCATTATGTGGCATCAAATACTGGTACATATTGGAGAAAAGGGAATTTGAACACTAAATGGTAAAGGTATGGTTGAAGGTATGTCTTATTGCACCCTAGATTTTTATTTTTGTGAACATTTCATATATGGTAAACATAATCGAGTAATATTCCCATTTGGTGCTACAAGAACAAAGGGGATATTAGAGTTGATTCACAGTGATGTGTTTTCACCTGTGCATATTCCATCACTAGGTAAATATATGTATTATGTTTCATTCATAGATGATTTCTCAAGGTACACATGGATTTATTTTCTTAGGAAGAAATATGAGGTATTTGATAATTTTAAAGACTTTAAGGCTCTAGTAGAAAATCATACAGAGAAGAAAATAAAGATGTTGAGGACAGATAACGGTGGATAATTCTATAGGAATGAATTCAAATAGTTCTATAAGAAGTGTGGTATAGAAAGGAAGAAGACTACTCCATACACACCTCAACGGAATGGGGTTACAGAAACGATGAATAGGACGTTGATGGAAAAATCAAGGAGTATGATTAGTGGTGTCGGGTTAGGACAAGAATTCTAGGTAGAGGTAGTGGGTATTGCATGTTACTTGGTAAATAGATCACCCTGATCAGTGTTGGTGGACAAAACTCCGCATGAGGTATGGACTGGTAAGAAACCCTCTCTTGAACATCTCAAAGTGTTTGGTTGTGATGCTTATGTACACGTTCCAAAGGAAAATAGGAATAAGCTGGATAATAAAGATGGAAAGTGTATCTTTATAGGTTATAAAGATGGTATGAAAGGTTATAAGATTTGGAACCTAGAAACTAAAAAGACGTTTTACAGTTAGGATGTTGTTTTTAGAAAGACTAATGATGTTAAAAACCAAAAACTCCTACCAAGGGAAGAATAACATGAGAAAATAGAGTTTGATTTGGATGATACAAAATATGAATCAACAGAAGAACATGAAGCAAAAGAAGAAGAACCTCATACCCCAATATTGAGGAGTTCAGTGAGGGAAAGAAGGAAACCAAAGAGGTATATTCCACCTGATTTTCATGCTAATTTTGCTTTATATATTAATGATGACGATCCCAAAACTGTCAAGGAAGCAATGAATTCAGAGGATAGTAAACTCTGGAAGAAGGCCATGGTTGAAGAGATGGATGCCTTGTATAAGAATGAGGTTTGGGATCTAGTTTAGTTTCCAACTAGAAGAAAGTCCATTGGAAAAAAATTGATGTTTAAGAAGAAGTTGAATCTATAAGGAAAATTGGAGAAATACAAAGCTTGGTTAGTTGCAAAAGGTTATTCCTAGGTAGAGGGAATTAACTTCAGTGAAATTTTTTCTCCTGTTTCCAGGTTAACTTCTATTATATTTCCTTTATTCGTTGCCTATGCTTTTGATTTTGAAGTAGAATAGATGGATGTGAAGACAACATTCCTACATGGGGATCTGGAAGAATAAATCTACATGAAGTAGTCAAAAGTCTTTGCAGTGAAGGGAAAGAAAGAGTTGACCTATAAGTTAAATAAGTCACTATATGGTCTGAAGCAATCACCTATAATGTGGTACCAAAATTTTGACACATACATCCTTGGAATGGGATTTGTGAGAAGTAGGGTTGATCACTATGTCTATTCCAAGTAGGTTGGTAATCACTTCATTTATGTAGTGTCATATGCCAATGACATGTTGGTAGGAAATAACATGGATTTAATCAAGGAGATGAAATCACAACTAGCCTCCAAATTTGACATGAAGGATATCAGTGCCGCTAACATCATTATATGAATGGAGATTAAAAGAGATCATGGATACAAGAAAATACGGTTGAATAAGAGAAAATATGTCGAGATAATATTGCAGAGGTTTAATATGCAGGGGTGTAAGCTAGTCAAGGTTCTTATTCCTATAGGTGTAATGTTATCTCCAGAGTAGTGTACCAAGACATGTGAATAGGAAGAGGACATGTCCCATGTTTTATATGCTAGTGTGGTTGGTATTTTGATGTATCAAATGGTATGCTCTAGACTGGACATTGCACATGCAGTGAGAGTTTTGAGCAGGTATATGTCAAAACCAACGAAGGATCATTGGATAATAGTAAAGAGGGTTTTCAGGTGTTTTCATGGCACTACTAGTTATGGATTGTGCTACCAAGGAAGACTAGGATGGGACATAGTGTTGCAAATACATGGTTTTATTGATGCAGATTGGGTTGGATATATGGATTGCACAAGATCTACAAGTGGGTATGTATTTCAACTATTTGGAGGAGAAATCAGTTGGATGAGAAAAAAAAAGCTATAGTGGCACTCTCAAATATAGAAGATGAAACATGAAAAACACTCATGAAAGCAAAGAAGGATGGTTACAAAAATTGTGTTCAGGTATTAGGTTGGTACAACAAGAAATAATATTAGATTATGACAGTGAGAGTGCAATTTTACTGGCAAAGAACCCATGTTATCATTCAAAGTCAAATCATATTGATTTTCAATATCACTTTGTAAGAGACATGGTTGAAGACAAGAAGGTGTTGTTGGAGAAGGTTGACACTTTAAAGGATATTGTAGATTCATTGACAAAGTTTGTGAGAAGTAGGAATCTCTCCCGGTGTAGAGAAACAATGGGAATTTCTTCCCTGGAGTGTTGACTATGAAAATATTTTGACCCCCTCTATGTAAATAAAACAAGAAGTGGGAGAATGTTAGGCATGTGGTATATTATTTTCATGTGTGTGGGGGGTGTATCGGATTTGGCGATACCACAACCTGATTCTCTTCATGTATGTGTGCACCAAGATCATTTTAGAGGGGGATTCACAGGTAGAGGGTAGGTTTCCCCCCCGCGCCCTCTTAGGCGAAGCCTTCAGCTCTAGGAAAGTGCCCCGAAACAAACTTTGGGGTGTTTTTTTCTCTTTTTATAAGTTTTCTAAATTAATCCCTAATTAAGGGATTAGGGTTTTGGTAGCTGTGTAATACCTAAAATATTGTATATATTTTATTGTGAATGGTGAAATTAATACAATGAATATTTGAGAGGTGCGACACCAAGGAATGATATTTTTCTCTTGGTTAAGGGTTTCCAACATAAATCTCCGTGTACTATGTGTATGAGCCATTTATTAATTTATGTTTTTCTTAAGAATTTGTATCCATTGATTTACTTCACAAGTTTAAAACTTACAATTTTTAGTTGTGGCTAAACCACTTCATGACATAACAAATAATAGAAAGAGTTTATGTGGGGAAAGAATCACCATAAATATTTTGATGAGCTAAAATGAAAGTTCAGTCCAACGCCATTTTTTGCATTGCCTAATTTACAAAATCCTTTTGAAGTGGAGATGGATGCAAGTGGATATTATATGGGAGTGGTATTGATGTAGGGAGTTAAGTTAGTATGTTATCATTTTTAAATGTTTCATAGTGGAGTCTTGAACTACCCTACATATGACAAGGAAATCTATGTTTTGATTCAAGTTGTTAAGAAATGGAAGCATTGTATTGTTGGCATTATTGATTGTTTGTTTTCATTCATGGAAACATGAGTCAAACATGTACAGTAATCAGAGGAAAAGGAATATCACCTTGGGGTAGAATAAATTCATGATCACTATTGATCACGATAGGATCAACAATGATCCTATGTTCCTAAATCTCAAGAGAGATAGTGGAGATATTCTACAAAGAATACACACACAGAATCAAAGCATGCAATGTTAAGGTATTTGGAAAGGATGAAGGAAATATCAGAAGGGAGAGCACATTGCATAAGTGTTATTGGGATTGAAATTCCCACATTATACTCCAAAATAATCAAGGAAGAATCATGTTCGTTGATGTAGTTCTTGGGACAATCTTGGATCGTCAAATCATGTAGAATACAAAGCCTACATCTTGTAGAAGCCAAAGCCTACACAAAACAATCCCTTACGAAGGATCACAAAATCCTAATCGTCCATTCAAAATTTGGGAGTAATCACAACCATTAGATCAATTCGGGATCTATCCTGATCGTCATATAAAACCAATTGGAAGGATAGGATAAGCAGACCCCATAAGACACAAAGTCTTGAAACCTATGAAGTCATGAAGTGAATGTTGATCATCAGATCTCGTGGAGAAAATTTGGGTCAATTCTCAACCATTGGATCAAGTGGAGGATAGGAACTTCGACAATTCGATGATTTGAGATTATTAGATCAAATTTTTAAAGGTGTCATAATCTCGAAGTAACGTCAATCGTTGGATCAAGGATGCACTTCAGATGAATCTACGAATGTTAGATCCAGGCGGAAGACATGTGACACATCAGTAGGTCCTCGTCAGCAGGATCATGTCAACAATAGATGAAATGTGGCCCAATCAAATGGTGAAAAATGTTAGGGTCGATGTGGCACATAAGGTCCATGAAAGTCATGAATCATGGTGACAACAACAAGCCACGTCACTCTGGGATTACTAAATTCGGGGATATCCAAGCTTATTTTATTAGATAATTGTCAAAGGCTAGAATCATGAAGTAAATCTAACCATTGATCTACTTTGAGATTATTCTTGACCATTGATCAAGCATAGTGGAAATATGGGATGAGAAGGGCCAAAGGCACAAAGTCTCGTGGTAAACAAAAAAGGTTAGATTGAGTTAGGGGAAGATCCACATTGGTGGACCTCTTTGATGCTTCAGTGATAATTGAAGGACAGGGTAAAGATCAAATTCATGGAGCCCCAAATTACTCAAGCCCTAGAATCTTTTCAACCGTCAAATCATAGTTGAGTGGAAATAGTCAACTCCTAAATTGACCAACTTTGAAGATAAAGGAAGTTGAGTTACTCAAAGGTATCGGACTCCCAGAATTTAGAAATGAATGAGGACCATCCATATCAACTGAAAAATGAATTTGTTATCGTCGATTTAGTTGAAGCCTCTAGATGAGCCAGGATCATCCATTCAACAAGAGATTAAATATCGACCATATAATCTACTAGTGAAGAGAGTATACACACTTGAGAGAATTGGAAGACTACAAAGGCCAGAAATCCTGAAGGTCGAAGTACCAAAGAGTCTGGTTCCAACATTGATCGCGTGATAAGGTAAAGAAAATAATAAGGAGCGCAAAAGTCCTAGAAGTAAATAAGTCCTCAAACATTTAAATATAGTCCCATGTAGAAGAATAAGGGCCAAAGGAGAAAAGCACTAATATAAAAACTTTTGAAATGTATAAGCCCGTGGTCACAAAGGGAATTAGATTGAAGGAAGCGCGTCATACATAATTCATTTTTTGTAAACAACTTAAGGAATATAGATTAATTCAACAAAGATTGACACCAAACGAGTTCATTGTTGCTTCAAGATAATTTACACATGAAGGGATAAATAAACTAAAAGAAGACTTGAAGTATTCTTAAGTTAAAATCAACTATTTATTGATAAGATTAGAATGAAGAGGTCCAATGGTTCATTGTCAAAAGACACATTGGTTCAATCTTATACCTATTCAAATACTACATAAGCTAGAAACGTGTGGTGAAAAGAGTGTGTCTTGGTGGATATCTATCTATCTATCTATCTATCTATCTATCTATATCTCTCTCTCTCTCTCTCTCTCTCTCTCTCTCTCTATATATATATATATATATATATAATGGATTGAATGAAATTTCATTCTATCAGGGTGGTGCATGTTTACAAGTTGAGTCTTGTTATGAGGGTTGGATTCCTCACATCTCAGTTGGATATGAGATCAACAAGATGGGTCTTTTTATAAGGGTTGGATTCCTCATTTCTCAGTTGGATATGAGAACTACAAGATGGTTCTTATATCAGAGAGTCAGATCTCTCATATTCAGTTGAAGTTGAATATATTAAAGGATTGATTTTATTTGTAGTCATTCAAGTTAAATAAATAAAAGAAAGATATTTTTTCTACTTCATACAGTTTGTGTTATACATGTTTATGAATAATTAATTGAGCTGCATATATCTTATTCAGTTTATTCATTTAATATATGAAAGTGTGAGTGTTTGTTTCAACATGTATGATGGTCAAGGAGACCATCATCCACACTAATCACCAACCACTACAGTATTTGTAGGCCTAGAGTAAGCTTCAACAAACTATACACTACAAGTGGATGGGGTTTTTACAAAAATTTCATCTATTCATCAAATATAAGAAGGGAAACACTAATAAGTTGGGAGATATTCTTTAAAGGGAACCCAGATCCAAGATCACATCTTTGGGAAATATTATGTACATGGATCCTTTCACCCATGATACATACAAAGAGGTATACACATAAGTTGATGAATTTAAATAGGATTTTCAAGAACTATAGGGCCAAGTTCATGTACAAGAAGGTGACAATAAGATTGAATATAATATTCAAGATGGATCGATCTACAAGCTACACAACCTCTATGTTCCTAAAGGTGGAATATTGCAGCTTACCAAAGAGGCTCACACCTCCAAAGTTGCAGGGCATTTTGGTGTTGGGAAGATAGTTTCCAACTTATAAAGGTATTTGTTTTGGCATAGAATGTAAGAAGATGTAGCTCAATTTATTAGTTTGATGTACTAACAAGTCTAGTACCATAAATAAAGGCTTATACCATCCCCTACTTGTACCTACTATCCCTTGGGACAACATCTCCATGGATTTCATGGGTGTTTTTCCAAGAACAAGGAAGGGGCATGGATATATTTTTATGGTAGTTGACAGGTTTATCAAGATGTGCATTCTCACGCCTTGTAAAAACACCATCAAGGGACAATATGTAATAAATGTTCTCTTTGAAACATTTTGGGAGCACTATGGGATACCGAGGAGCATTGTCTCAGATAGAGATACTAGATGTTTTAGTGCCTTTTGGGATACACTTCGTGAGAATATGTACACCGACTTGAAAAAATATCCATCTTTCCATATGTAGACAAATGGGAAGACAATTGTTGTAACCTAGGTCTACATCCCCTGCCTCTCCTCTCTTTTTCCCTATGCCTTCATCAATTTTTCCTTTTTCTAGTGGTTAAGTTAGTTTCCCACTACTAAGTGTCTTGGCCCTTATTCATTTTTGAGTCTTCGCACATTTTTGTTTCTATTTTTATGAAAGGATAAAAAACATGTCATATTTGTTTTGAAATGCTTGTCATCATGTGCACCATTGATTGAGCTCACCACAGGTCTGCCAAGCCTTTTCTATGCGCAGTAAATGCTCGTGCACACAACACAGCAATCCAGAGCAACAAATTTCGGGCTCAAAATGTGGGAACAGACAGGTGAACTTTCAACAATAAATATCCACCAAGAAAATCATAGATCAATAGCTCTCGTCCATTTGGGTTCAAGAATCACGGGGGTTTTAATATCAAGTTCGAAGTACTGAGTTTCCGAATACCCGAATGTCGAAGTCCCAAGAACCTGACACGTCGCTTCGACGATTTTCCTTTGAGAGTTCTCCAAGCTTAACATTCATAAAATATTGAAGTCCCAAAGATAGGACTTTCAAAGAGAATCTAGACTATTCATTGGTCACAAAACACGACAATAGATTATTCACTTCAGGGATTTTCCTCTAGGATATTGTTAGGTTTCTCATTCGAAAGTCCCGAAGAGCCAAAGACCGGAAGTCTCGAAGTAAATCAGGACCATCCATCAGAGGGGACACGTGGAAGAATATCAACCACTTCAGTGGTTTTCCTTCAGGATATCTTCATGCTTAACATTTTGAAACTCCCGAAGTGCCGAAGCACGTGGAAACCAACAATTGAGACATGTGGCACACTCATGAGGTAGAACATGTGGCATTCATCTCATGTTATTTGGTTGTGTCATTCGCCCATTTCCACTGATCCAGATTTTATGAGAAGAACGAAATGAATACATATTATTAACAGGTTCTTAACAAAAAATAATAGAGATACAGTAAAACTGGTTTTCTATTCAATAACGAAATAAGCTGAAACTGTAAAATGCAGCGGAAACAAGCTTGCTGGAATGGTGGCGGCTTATCTCTGAGAAGAGATGTGACGGCAGTGCACATTTGCAAGAAGAAGGTTACAATGAGGCTCTGAAGGCATTTTTACAATAAGCAATAATTCCAAAAACCATAGACATCCAAAAACCTAACCCTAAAAGATGAAATGCCAAAATTCATGTGGGCCCCGTTTGGGTAAGCTAGTACATCAACTTCTCGAGGTCGTAACTTTTGCATATGATCTCCGTTTTAGGTGTGTGATAGCCTGTTGGAAAGGTATCGTCGAGGAGATTCATTTTTGGGGATCAATCATGCATTTGATTATAAGTGAGGAGCTCGATACCAAAAAACCTTCATTTAGGCCCTCAAAATGGCTCCGGAAATAAAAACTGCTAAAAATAGTAAATTGCCAACAATGTCAGAAAATTGTTTTGAGCCAACTGGAAAAGGTGGGTGGCCACCGATATCCATCTGGATCAATCCTCCCTCCTTAGGAAGAAATGGTCTCCATTGCATTGAGGTCCCCCATTAGATGAGGAAATTTCTGCTGAATTTGGCCCCGAGTGAGCCACTTGCCTTGGTGCAGGAGCTGCCCTGCTTTGATGACTCGATAAAGATGGATCCTTTGTTGTCGAGTTCCCTTGGTCTGTCTATCCACAATATGATCATTGGATGCATGTTGTATGCAGTCAAGGTTGAGCTCTGTTGGTGTTAGCTGTTCTACTACTTCTGAGGTGTCCAATAATGGTGGGAAATAAAGGTGAAGGAGATCCACGTTGAACATTGGATGCAGGCCAAGGAAAGGAGGAATGTTGAGATAAAAATCATTATCCCCCATGGCCTTGGTGATAGTGTACGATCCATAACAGAGTGGGCGAAGCTTCCGATGGGGTCCTGTAAGGCATTTTTTCTGAAAGTGCAACCAAACTTTGTCACCAACCTGAAACTTATGTGGCACCCGATGTTGATCATGGCACTGTTTGTACTTGTCATTGGACTTCTATAGGATATCCTAAACCTGGTGGTAGATGTGATGGATCTTCTCAATGAACCGGGTGGCTTTGTCAGCTTCAGTTGGAGCAGGAGATGAGTTAGTCGAGGTGACTGCAAGGGGAAGTGCAACATCTATGGGACCCAATGGTTGGAATCCCAACCCCACTTAAAAGGGGTTGTGGCCGGTTGAGCTATGTAAGGCTCATTTTTAGCTATGCTGGACATAAGGAAGGCTCTCATCCCATGTGTGAGGTTTCTTTGAATTATACATGTGAAGTATATGCACAATCATTCGATTTACAACCTCGGTTTGGCCATCTGTCTGGGTGTGGCAGGTCATGGATTTGGTGAGCTTGGTGTCCAGCAGTGACTAGAGGCTTGACCAGAATGTGCTCATAAATCAATTATCCTAATCTAAGACAATGGTTTGTGGGATTCCAAAATGTACCCAGACTCGTTCAAAGAAGAGCTTGGTAGTGGCCTCTGCTGTGATTCTCTTCTTGCAGGCAACAAGAATCGCCATCTTAGAAAAGCGATCAACAACCACAAAAACACAGTCATTTCCGCACTTGGTGGATGGGAGGCCCGACATGTAGTTCATTGAGATGGATTCCCATGGCCTATCAGGAGTAGGAAGAGGGGTGTACAAGTCCTGTTTCTTAGTGGTCAGTTTGGAAATAACGCAGGCAGTGCAGGACCTGATATACTTGCTGACCTCCTGTCGAAGTTTTGGCCAGTAGAAATGTTTCTATAGAATCGCCACTGTCTTTTTGACGCCAAAGTGTCCTGCCATCCAACTGTAGTGGGATTCTCAGATCATCTTCACTCGCTCACTTGATGGAACACATATATGGCCCATACAACAAAACAACCCATCCTGAAGATGGAAATTATCGACAACTACATTTGCACCCAACATTTGGTAGGTGGTGGCGAAGTCAAGGTCTATCTCATAGAGTTGGGGCCATCCATATGTCTCATGGCCGCAAGAGTCTAGCACCATGGTGAGTTCCATGACTGGTGATCTGCTGAGGTAATCAACGATGCGATTGGTGCTTCCTATTTTATGCTTGAAGTTGAGGTGGAATTGCTGCAAGTATGTGGACCACTTTTGATGGCGGTCATTTTGTAGTTTTCCTTGTGTCTGCATGAACTGTAGTGGTTTATGATCAGTGTGGATGATTGTCTCCTTCCCAAGAATGTAATGTCTCCACTGGCGGCATTCTTGCACAATGGAGTACATTTCTTTGTCATAAGTAGGGTACTTATAGACAATATCTGACAGTGTCTCACTGTGATAGGCCATGGGGTGGCCGTGATGAGTGAGAACGTCACCCACAACATAGTCTAAAGCATTTGTCTCGATCTCAAAGGGATGCTGCAGGTCTGGTAGTGAAAGTATTGGGGCTGAGCACAAGCGCTGCTTCAAATCATCGAACGCTTGCTGTTGGGACTGGACCCATGCAAATTTTGCCTTACCACCACCCCTGTTTATTTGGCTGAGGGCCCATGCAATATGGGAGAAACCCAACACGAACCTGCAGTAGAAATTAGCAAGTCCCAAGAAGCTCCGAAGCTCAGTGGGTGTTGTTGGGGCTGACCAGTAACATATGACTTGGATCTTGGTTGGATCCACATGTACACCATGCTGATCAATGATGTAGCCCAGGTAATGGACCCTGTCCACGCCGAAGGAGAATTTTTCTAGGTTGGCGTATAGCTTGTGCTGCCTCAGGGTGTGTAGAACCTATTGAATAAGCTGTAAGTGCTCGGCCCAAGTCTTGTTGTAAATTAGAATGTCATCCAGATACACCACTACAAAAGTATTGGTGAATGGTCATAGGATATCGTCCATCATCCTCATGAAAGTGGCTGGAGCATTTGTCAAACCAAAGGGCATGACCAACCATTCAAAATGTCCTTCCTTTGACTTGAAGGTGGTCTTCCATACATCTGTCTGTTCTATCGGGGTCTGGTGGTAGCAAGACTTTAGATCAATCTTACTGAAGTATTTGGCCCCCATGAGTTGATCAAGGAGGTCATCGATTCAGGGAATCGGGTACCGGTTTCTGAAAGTGATTTTATTCAGAGCCTGGTAATAAATACAGAGTCGCCAAGTTCCATCTTTCTTCTGTACCAGCACGATGGGGCTCCCGCAAGGTGATGAGCTAGGGAGGATGTGCCCCTTGTGGAGAAGTTCTTGGATCTGTCTCTTGATCTCCTCATTCTCTAACAAAGAGCGACGATAGACTGGCCCATTGGGCAACGGTGTGTCGGGGGTCAGATTGATGGGGTGCTTGACCTGGCAGTGTAGAGGTACCCCTGTAGGTGAGGAGAAGATATCCAAGTATTCTTCCACGACCTTATCTACTTGCTTCTATTGTGTGGAGAGGTTGACCGCAGAGACCCTGGATGTGGCTGCGATCTTTCTGTTATTTTGAGAGTGAATCATGAAGAAGACAAACTTCCCCGTCTAAGAGATGACCTTCCTGCATTGCTTAGTAGAAATCAAGGAAATAGCACTAGGTGGGACTGCCTCGGGTATCCTGTACAATTTCCTGTTCAAAGTAATAATAAAACTACGAGGCCTAGACTCATATACATCATGACGTTTACGTAAGTAAGGTTGGCCCAAAAGAACATCACAAACTTTGAGAGGAGCAACATCACACAATACCTCGTCTTTGAAGGGCTTGATTCCATACGATAGTCGGCACTGTTGGATGACGCGGAGATCGCTTCCTTAGCGGAGCCATCCAATGGTGTAGGGTTGTGGGTGCGACGTTGTTGGCAGGGCCAGCCGCTTGACGACCTCTGCTGAGATGAGGTTCTTCTGGCTACCATTGTCAATGATGAAGTGAAGTGGGGTGCCTTTTATCCACATCTGTGAATGGAAGAGGTGCTCTCCTTCTTCTGGCTCGTCTAGTTCACCAGGCTGGAGCTTGGTGGTAGCAACAGTGGCACTGGGTTCCATGTCAATGATCTGTCTTTCCCTTTCTGGTTCTGTCTCAGAGTCAGAATCTACATCTGATTCAGAGGCTTTCACTTTGGCCACCGGTGACTGCTTTGAGCGACAGTCAGTAGTTTTATGCCAAGGGATCTTATGGAAGTTGCACCACTTCCCGGTACCTTTCTTTGTCTTTCTGGTGTCCTTCTTTTCTTGCGGCTTGTACTGGTTGTCTTGATACTATCCATCTTTGCTCTGTCCTTTGTTTGGTGGGTTGGGGCCATCTTTTCTTGGCTTTTGTTGTGAGGGGTTCTCAAGCCCAAATTGTCGCGTCTTTTGTTTGAGCTTCTGCTCGATTTTGACGGCATATCGGTAGGTCGCGCCCAAGGATGAGATGTCCATAAATTCCATTTCGGTCTGGATGTATCTATGCAGAGCACCATGATACTTGAGAACCAGATGTCTCTCTGAATCTTTGATACCCAACTTGGTGCGCAAGGTATGGAAGATATTTGTGAAATCTGGCACTGCTTGGTCTCTTTCTTGCCGCAGTGTGGTCCATTTGGTATATAGGTCGTCATAACTTCCAATAGGGTAGTATTGTTCCTTGATAGTATCCCTGAAGGATTCCCAGGTGGCCATGACTGAAAATAATGAGGTTTCCTCTATTTCCTTTTGCTCACAGAAATTTTCCCACCAATCTTTGACATGGGGAATGACTTTGAGGAGCGCAAAAGTAATCTTTTCTCTATTCGAAAATTTATGAACAGAAAAATACCATTCTAGTAGATTCAACCACTTGTCTACAGCATGTGTGTCTATCTGACCTTCAAATATAGGAATATCAAATTTTATTTGCACCTTGAAGGGGGCGACACCTCCATTCGAAGAAGATGTGTCACCTGTTGGTAGTTGCCAAAGGATTTGCACGAAACTATCCATCATCTCGTTCCTTTGTTGTGTGAGGGATTCCTCAATCAATAGTTTGAAAGGATCACCTGTCCCATCATATTTATTTTCTCCTACCATGGGAGGTCACTTGGGCGTGTGAGAGATTTTGTCCTCAAGAGAAACAAGCTCGAGACCCAACTCTTTGTACTCCGACCTCGTTGGGGACATGCATTAAGACGACAAGGAGCAGACCACTCTGATACCACTGATACAGATTTTATGAGTAGAACAAAATGAATACAGATTATTAATAAGTGCTTAACACAAAATAATAGAGATATAGTAAAACTGGTTTTCTATTCAATAACGAAATAAGCTGAAACTGTAAAATGCAGCGGAAACAAGCTTGCTGAAATGGTGGCGGCTTATCTCTGAGAAGAGATGTGACGGCAGCGCGCATTCGCAAGAAGAAGGTTACAATGAGGCTCTGAAGGCCTTTTTACAATAATAAAGAATGCAAAAAACCCTATACATCCAAAAACCTAACCCTAGGAGATGAAACGCCAAAAGTCATGTGGGCCCCGTTTGGGTAAGCTAGTACATCAACTTCTCGGGGTCGTAACTTTTGCATACGATCTCTGTTTTAGGCATGTGATAGCCCGTTGGAAAGGTATTTTCGAGGAGATTTGTTTTGGGGGCTCAAAATGCCTTTGAATATCATTGAGGAGCTCAATACCGAAAAACCTTCATTTAGGCCCTCAAAATGGCCCCGGAAGTAAAAACTGCTAAAAATAGTAAATTGCCAAAAATGTCAAAAAACTGTTTTGAGCCAGTTGGAAAAGGTGGGTGGCCACTGATATCCATTTGGATCATCCATGTGCATTTGTCACTATTCTTTCCAAGACACCTCAACAACTGTGACATCATACGACATCAAACTGCCATGTCACTTCAGCAATTTCCCTCTGAGAGATCTTCACGTTTGACATTTGAATCTCCCGAAGCTCAAAATTATGAAGTGAATATAGACCATTCATCCATCATGACACGTGGTGAGAGATCATTCACTTTAGATATTTTCCTCTGAGAGATGTTTCATGTTTCACATTCAAAACACCCGAAGCCCGAATGTTTGAAGTGAATCTAGACCATTAATCCCCGGTCAACGAGAACCATCGATCCTTGCAGCAGGTAAATTTCACCCAGATCTCAGATCATAATTAGATCGATGACTATAGTTCATTGCAGGGATGAAAACTAATCGAACGTTAATTTTCTAGAGTGGTCTCGCAATTTAAACCATGGTTTTATTGGAAGGGTATGTGGCATCTTTTTTGGGGTTGCGGGCCCAAAGGCGTTATGGATCTAAACCACCCTCAACAGATCCTGCAATCACATTATTGAATGAGGTCAGATCACCGTGTCACCTCACCCATCATCTCCCCTCATCCCACTCACTACTCTCACTCCTCTCACCACCCAACACTTGTCCTCCATTAAACCCCACGCTGATCTCGATCAGCGGTGGCCCGCCTTTCCAGATCAACGGTCCTTGTCGCAGCTTGTCCCCCCCGACCATTATACCTTTAGCGATTGGGGGGGGGTCCAAGCAATTTTTTTTCCCACTGTGGGCCCTACCTAATGTGGCGGCTCCTCAAGAACTTGGACCCCCCCTCTGTAATCCGCTTATCGCCTACACCCCCCTCTGAGTTCCTCCCAGGTTGTTTCTCAATACCACCCCCTCTCACCTTTTTCCACCTATTCTCCACTCCCTTCCCAACCTATCTACTCTTCCTCTCCCTACACACCACCTGTATCCCTCACTACACATCATCTACCCTCGCGTCCATTCATCCCGTCTCTCGATTGGATTCTCGCCTCCATGTCTCCCCTCATGTCCGACGGTCCGACAACCATTCCAGCAAAACCATTTTACAGGTACATATGGAAGATGACAGGGTCAGTATAGAGTGTGCTTGGCTTCCAAAATCTCAGGTATAGACAGGGAGCTAAGTCTCAGTCATAGGTCGACGCAGATTAGTTCCAGAAACACTTCAACAAGCTCTGCTCATGCAGCTAGTTATCTACAGTGGCCTCCAACAGCTCGTAGACATGTCATCGTTCAACACAGAGCTCTGATCTATCACTCTGAGGGCTATTTTCGGCCACTCAGTTCCTCCAGCACATGCATCAGTTATATCGCAAAGATAGTAGTAGTTGTTATTTGATTAAGTCCAACATTTTCCTAGATTAGATGCAAGAGTGGTATTCTTTGTGTGATAAGAACCACTCTTTCTATTTAATTCTGGTATCTTAGTGAAGTTAATATTTTGTTTTATGAACATTTCCCTATATCGAGATATCAGTTCCCTAAGGCCGAGATCTTTTGCAACTCTTTTAAATAGTGAGTTTTTGGATATTTTAAAGTTCAGATTTTTTTAGGAAGGAATAGCAATACAACAGACTGGTTGGACCCATTTTACGCATGGATTAAATCTCTCTACCTAGTGAACATAATCTTGATGATAGTGTTTCGTTCAACTCTTCATGTGTTTTCATTCTTATCTTGAATACAGTTTTTTATTTGTGCAATGTACATTTCATTTCCTTTAAGCTATTGTATGACTTATTTCTATTGATATGCAACCTATCAAACAAATAATGCTTTGGTGAAGATTTGTTTTCTTCAACCTATGGGAATTATTTTGTTTTGATACATACTCGATGTCTTGAAATGATATTTTAAGTATTGAACTTCTTGCAACAGATTATTCATTGAGTATTTTGTTGTTTCCCTCTGTTTTCTATAATTTTACTGGTCTGTCATTAGTGTGCCATCAGACAAGGAGGGCCCTCATCCATATCGTTATGCCAACCCAACCTTTCCTTTGTCTTGATAGAATAACCCTCAAACCAACCAACAAAAAGTTAAAAGAAGCAATCATTCTAAACTGATAGGTGGCCTAGCTTTTCCCTTTAGCAGTCAAGTGCATACTTTAGGACCAACATCTTCTGGCGTCGTTCCTGGGGAGCGGAGTAACGAAATATATTTCTGTGGTAGAATGAAAATTGATCAGATCTGACCTTTGATGGTGAACAAATATCATACATAGACAGACTCCCATATTTCACCTGGCAACTTCACTGAGAAAAATTTAAAGAAGAAATAATAGCGCCCAGAAAGGGATTCAACAGATCCAAATCTGAAAACAACAAAGCAAAGAAGGCTGATTATAACCCTGAGAATAACATAGTAGGCTCTGCACTATAAATACAACTAAGGAAATCCATTGTAGCTCATAGATATGCTTCCCCCCTCAAGGGAAAAGATGCACACCAAGAGAATACTTCAAACCATCATCATGAGCAGCTTGAATTTTCTAGCCCTGAGAATCATAATTCCAAAGGGGCTTAGACATCTCCTACTCTTGATTCCACTTCAACATCCAGTCCTGCATCCACTCCTGTATCTCCCATAAAGTTTCAGATTCCTATTGTTCAAGCCATGGTTGTTAATATGATGGATGTCATAATTGCTTCCAGATATGCACCCTTAGTGCTACCTGTAGTTTTACATGCACTCCCAACTACAGATTACATGAAATATCTGCCAAGATATAATGGGTAAGGTGAAATAACTATTGAAGACAACTTTAACATTGATTATTCATATGTGTGGATGAGGTTGTTTGTATAGAGTTTGGATGAGGAGGTCAGAAAATGGTTCAGAAGTCTTCCTCTAGCCTCCATTGCATATATTGAGGTGTTAGATGAAGATTTTATAAAGCAATGGGGAGATAGGATAGATTATCTCTATTACATCACTGAATTTGGGGCTCTAAAGATAAATAATAGTGAATCTATTTCATATTTCACCAAGAGATTCAACAAAATGTATGGTAGAATCCTAGATGAAATCAAACCAACTAAAGCCTCTACCAATATCACTTATGTTATTGCATTTCATGCAGAATTATCCCTCCTCCTGAGAGAGAGAATATCAACCATGTTGTTATCCATGCAGGAAGAAGCCATTAAAGTTGAATCTAATATTTTGGCATCAGACAGATTAAAGACCAGATCTGATAAAGAGAAGAAAAAACAGAGAGAGGATGCCCCTATCTCCTCTAACCCAGCTACATCTGATCCCCAAATTGAAGAGATGACTAAGGCTTTGAAGGATCTGACTTCTGAGATAGAAAATCTAAAATGGGAATCCAAACAGCCAAACATAACTTTTCAAGGGGCTAGTAATAGAAATTAGAACCAATTCAAAAGGCCTAATGACGCTCCTCAAGTAATGCAGAGAGAAAGGATAAATGATGATGATCAAAGGGTAGTTCCCCCTTTCCAAAACAATTAGATTGAGGAGATATATGCAGACAATGATGTTGTGGACAATATTGTTGTGCTTTTCAATGAGACAGATTATTATACCAGTCACTTAACACAAAAAGAATATGAGGTAGCACAATTGTCAAATCAATTTGATGATCAGATAGGGGAAGAGGGAGTTATTCAAGGTCAACCCAAGAATAAATACGATTTGAGGATGAGAAATGGAGCTTCCAAGGCCACCACCTATGATCAAGGAAAACAAGTAGAAGCCCCTCCCAAGCCAAATCCAAATAAAGGTATGCCATCTAAAACTCATTCATATCCACCATCAAAACCTCCTGCCCCTGAAACAAAGGAAGCTGATAAGACACCAAACCTTATTCATCTTGGAACATGATTTGAGCAAGATCAAGATTCTTGTTCCTTTGACAAAATTGTTAAAAAATGAACCTTTCAAGAAATCATCATGGAATTTATGCAACCTACTCCCTCTAGTGTATCTTTTGATGTCATTAGTCTATAGGATGAAAACCCAACCATTAATGTGGGCCCACACATTGAGGATGGCTCTGATGCTTCTCCTCCTTTATATATATCTCTGAATGTCCATGATAAGATTCTGCACAACTATCTTATGGACTTAGGAGCCTCTCACAATGTCATGCCCAAAGTTGTTATGGAAGAACTAGGTCTGGATATTAGCAAGCCTTACCAAGAAATGTATTCCTTTGATTCTAAGAAAGTAAAATACCTGGGATTGATAAAGGATATGGTGGTTTCTCTAGCATAGTTACCCATGAATAGTGTAGTGATGGATATTGTGGTGGCCAACATCCCCCTAAAGTTTGGCATGCTCTTATCCAGAACTTGGGCTAAGAAGGCTGTAGGATCATTGCAAATGGAACTCACATATGCCACCATTCCTATGTTCGGTGGTGAGCACAGGAGGTTATACAGAGAGGTAAGGTTATCCTACATAGTCAGTGATCATCAGAACCCAAGAAATAACCCCATTTATGCTGTTGAGGATGGGGTTGGTTCGTCTGTTTTTCATTTAAATGATGATGAAATTGAAATATTAGTCATCCAACGCAGAGATCAACCAATGAATGGTAAAAAAAACAAGGTGTGGAAGATGTATTTCGATGTATCTTCATCAAAAGAAGGATATGGTGCAGGTATTCTCATTATTTCCCCTTTAGAAGAAGTAATAACCCACTCTTATAAGCTGGAGTTTGAGACTACTAACAATATAGCGGAATATGAAGCTTTAGTATTGGGATTGAGGGATGCCAAAGACATGACCATTGATTGTTTAGTAGTTTTTGGTGATTCTGAGTTGGTCATCAATCAAGTGATAAATATCTATCAAACTAAGCAGCAGAAGCTTGAGTAGTACAGGAATGAGGTATGGGATCTGATTGATAATTTCTTTCTAGCATTTAACCTCTCTTTCATTCCCAGAGAATAGAATCAGAAAGTTGATTCTATGGACTTAGCCGCGAGCATGTTCAAGCCTCCCATTGGCCCAAATATGAAATATTAGGTGGAAATCAGACATACAACAACCATACTAGACAACATAAAGCACTGGCAAGTCTTTAGTGATGATTTAGAGTTGCAGAGATTTCTTCACACCATTGATGAATTCTCCAATATCTCAATTGATCAAGAAATTCAATAAGATGAAAATGAGAAATTAGAAGATAAACAATCTTCTCATCTGCTGAAGATAGTGGTTGGTCATGATATTGTGGATATGAAAACCAATCACATTCTGAGAGGACTAGGGCCATTAGAAATATTGTTCGACGGTAATGATGTTTACAAAGGAAATTCCATGAAGAATCAAGAAGAGGAGGTGATAGAGTGCAACATTGGGACCACTGAGAATCCCAAGATCATCAAGCTATCCAAAGCATTGGTTGCAGAACAAAAAGATAGGTATGTCAGTCTCATTAAAAAGTTTGTTGATACTTTTTCATGGTCCTATGAATATTTGAAGACATTTGATACTGACATCATCCAACACAAGATCCCTCTAAAAACTGGCTCCAAGCCATTCAGACAAAAGATTAGACAATTTAATCCCATGTTAATGTCTATAATTGAGAGAGAGCTAAAAATAATGTTGGATGCCAAGATTATTGTACCATTGAGGTATTCAAACTGGGTGGCCAACTTAGTACCCGTAAGGAAGAAGAGTGGGGAGATACGCTTATGTTTTGATTTCAGAAATCTAAACAAGTGTTCTTTGAAGGACAATTGCCCCCTCCCCAATATGGATCATATTTTACAGAGGGTGGTAGGTGCACAAAAAATTTCCTTGTTGGATGGATACTCTGGTTATAACCAGATAACAGTTTGTGAGGAAGACAAAGAAAAGACAACATTCACCACCCCATGGGGAACATTCATGTATGACAAGATGCCCTTTGGGCTCATGAACATAGGGGCCACTTTTTACAGGGCCATGGACATAGCTTTTTTGGGGGAGAAAGAAAAATTTATGGTCATATACCTAGATGACATTATCATTTTATCCAAGTCTGATGAGGAACATTTGCAGCGTTTGGAGCAAGTTTTCAAGAAATGCAGGAGGTATCATGGTATGGGATATCTCTCAATCCTAGTAAGTCTCACTTTTCCATGCCAGAAGGAAAGCTTCTGGGCCACATCATATCAACCGGAGGCATATAAATTGATCCAAAGAGGGTTTGTGACTGATCTGAAATTTTTACTTGATCTTTAACCATTACTTGCATGTGAATTTATTAATTGTTAACTATCTTTATGAATTCAAAATGAAAGGACATTCATCAACACATAAACATGTAAGCATACTATCTAAGAATAAGAATTGGTAATGGAGTTCACCAGACTTCCTAGCTACCTCTCCAGGCCACTTTCCAAATGGGAAGGCCGATAGATTAAGTATTCAAATGCTTACAAAGTGACTTTTGAGTTTTGTCTGTCATATACAGTAACAAACTTCAACAACAGCTGAAAGATGAAATTCTGAGACATTTAAGTATAAACATGGATACCTTTCTGTTTATCCGAAAGATTCTATGAGCACTTTTCTGTCTGGATTCCTGAATGCAAAAACTGAAGCTGGATCTAGAATCCTTGCGAAAAATCGAGACTTTTGAGTATAAACTCGATATATTTCTGAAACTGGACTCTGAATGCCCTTTTTGGCACTATTCCCAATCTGCCCCTGATTGTACAGTCTGTATGGCCTCGAGATGCGTGCCAATTCTGTACCACCTCGAACTACGTAAAATTACCACCTCAGTCTATGTGCAAATTCACTTCGTTCATTATGCAGCATCACCTCGATCTACGTGCCTGTCTCTGCCTACATCAAAACTCATTCTCCCTCCTCGGGATGCATGCCCATGCTCC
The DNA here is from genome assembly GCA_009831015.1 of Picea engelmannii. Lineage (NCBI taxonomy): Eukaryota > Viridiplantae > Streptophyta > Pinopsida > Pinales > Pinaceae > Picea > Picea engelmannii. Next base: position 236,460 of record ML796025.1, on the reverse strand, counting down.
ATTTAAATAATAAAAAATAATGGTTTTGGGGGGGTGCGAGCTATGGGCCACGCGCCCTCCGAAATCCCCCACATCAATGCACTTTTTAAGGTTACTGCGCCATTCCCTGCCACGTCCCATGGCGTTGGCGCATTGGTAGCTTGTGGTTGTTATGGGGGCGGAAGTCTCGGGGTCAAACCAGCGGGCTTCTCCTCCATACACATATATTTGTTATCATATTTGATATATGGTTGCACTATTTATGTTTTATTACATATCATATGATATGCGTTTAATATATGCGCGCGATTTGTGATATAGTTTATATATGCACGCAAATATATATGGTATATATTATTGTACTACCAAAGGTAGTATATAGCAATGAGTTAGCATTGACTTTCATATTAGATTTGTGTTGACTTGAAAAATTTATATCAATTTAAATGTTCAACATAACAATTAAAATTTTTTATTTTTTTTAAAAACAAAAATAGTATTTTTTTAACTTTTCATTGGTCAATAACTTGATAGTGTTATTGCAACCTTCACGTATTTCGAAACCTTAAATTAATGAGAAAAGACAAGACCACAAAAAAAATAATATAATGTAATGCAATATAATGTAACATTGTATTATAATATATGTTAAAATCTAATATTGTATTGTTTTTTCAAATGAGGTAAAAATTTAAATTTTAAATGTCAACTTTTTTACACTTATTAAAATTTCAATAATTTTACAATTCTTAATATTTTTTTTTAATTTTTTAATTTCAATAATTTTACATTTATTAATATTTTTTTAATCTTTCAATTTCAATAATTTTACATTTATTAACATTTTTTAATCTTTTAGTATAATTTTATAGAAATTTGTATGTAGTAATTTTTAAACTTTTAAGTCATATTTTAAAATATAAGAAACATTGAGATGTTTTTACTTTTTTAATTATTATAAAGATCATGGGAAGTATAGATTTGCATTCTTTTCGAATGACTAAGGAAATGTCTGAATATTATTTATATAAGCCGTGCAGAAACTAACAAGTAAAGTTTTCGGAGGCAGTACATGCAACGTGCTGCCCTTGTTGGTATAGTTTTAACATATATTTCGGCGCACTTCATATGTTTTAACATATGGTATGGTTTATATATATCACATTTGAACTATTATATGGTTTATATATGCGTGCAATTTGGGTTTTTTAATACTTATCATTTTTGGATTTATGATATGGTTTTAATACTAAGGGGGCCTCGGTGTTGGCAAGGTCAAGGGCTAGGCCCTTGACCACCTCTTTTTTTTCCAAAACCATTTCTAACCATATTTTGACCATTTTAACCCATTTATAACCTTTTTTGTTGAAACTTCTCTCGCTCATATCTTTGTCACTTGGAGGTCGTTTTTCCTGAAATGAACGTCACCGGAAAGCTACTGACGAGCTCTTCCACTTTGTAAGCTTTAATTTTCATTTTGAATACTTTAACTCTATCGAATTTTGATATGATCCACCTGGATCAATGACATTCAACAAATCGAGATCCCCAAAAACAAAAGGTTGTTCAGTATTTTATTGGTAAGATAAAATTCCTCAGACATTTTGTGCCAAATTTTGCTGAAATTCTAAAGCCTATTACTAACATGTTGAAGAAATATATTGTGATAAAATGGTCCTTGGAGGAAAATTCATCTTTCCAAACAATCAAGCAAGGTTTAGTCGAAGCACCTGTATTGGCCATCCCTGACTATACCAAAGAGTTATTCATATTTTCCTTTGTTTCATAGGAAACAATTGTTGCTATACTGCTGCAGAAAAATGAGGAAGGGCATGCACAAACAATAGCCTTTTTCAGTAGAGTCCTCCGAGATGTTGATCTCAAGCATGATATATTAGATAAGAAGGCTTATGCACTGGTCAAAGCACTCAAGGCCTTCAAGGTTTACATGCTACAATATAGCATAACGACCTTTATTCCTAGAAGTAGAGTCAAAGAGATTATGGTCCAGCCAGACAGCGAGGGGAAAAGAGGAAAATGGATTGTCAAGATGTTGGAGTATGTTTTGCACATAAATCCCACTAGTATGATCAAGGGGCAAAGACTGGCCAAATTGCTATCAGAATCAAACTGCAAGGTGCTAGAGTTGCATCAAATCTTGACCCAATCAGATGCACCCATCATACATCCTGGACAAGACAACTTACAGGTATTTGAAAAATATTCCTCTTCACATTGGTATAAAAACATCATCTATTTTCTAAAACATTTTGAATGTCCACCATATGTGAAGAAGACAAAGTCTAGGTCTCTCATGTTGAAATCCATCAAATTATTCATTTCAAACCAGAGCTTGTATTGGAGGGATCTTGCTGGAATTATGTTAAAAGGCCTTGATGGAGATGAAGCTAAACAAGTCACAACAGAAATGCACAAAGGAGTGTGTCGAGGGCACTAGCATTGAATGGCCATAGTTCTCAATATCCTGAGGGCAGGTAAATATTGGCCCACACTTTTCTCTGATGTGTTTTTCACTGTTAGAGCCTGCAATGAATGTTAGATGTTTGTAGGGAAACAAAAGTTACTATCACTACCCATGAAACCTATCAAAGTCAATAGTTTATTTCAGCAATGGGGGTTAGACTTCATAGGAGAAATAAATCCACCCTCTGGTGGACAAAACAAGTGGATCCTCACTACCAATGACTACTTCACCAAATGGATTGAGGTTGTGCCCACCAGGAATGCCACTGAAAAGGTAATAATGAATTTCCTAGAAACTAATATTTTTGCTAGATTTGGTTGCCCTAGTAAACACGTAACAGACAATTCCCAAGCATTCATGTCCAAAGCCATGATTGACTTCTATGGAAGTCACCACATTTCCTTGACACATTCCACACCCTATTACCCTTAGGGAAATGGCCTGGTAGAATCATCAAACAAGACTCTCATCAAGATCATTAAAAAGTTGTTGACTGAAAGCAAGAAATCCTGGGATTCTAAACTTAAGTATGCCTTATGGGTTAACAGAATAAGCATTAAGAATTCTCTAGGAACCTCACCATTCCAGCTTGTTTATGGCATAGACATTGTTTTTCCTTCTCGACTCGGTATACCAGTCCTAAAATTCTTACAGGAGGATATTGAGGAGGCCAATGACATCCAACAAAGGATCTTCCATATTATAGAAGTTCAACAGAGAAGAGAGGCACTTGATCATAGAACATAGGCATACCAGAGCAAGATCAAATCGACCTTTGATAAGAAAACCAAGAAGGATATTTTTCAGGAAGGTGACCTAGTTTTGAGGTGGGATGCCAGAAGGGATGACAAGTCCAAGTACGGTAAATTAGACAACGTCTCTTTTGGCCCTTTTAAGGTGATTGAAGTCCTGGACAACAACAAGTTCATCCTGCACAATCTAGATGATACAAAGATCTTTGGAGGCCCAGTAAATGGGCACTTATTGAAACATTATTTTGCTTGAGGATGAGGGAAGGTCCCTCTTGTACCATAGACACTTTCCTTTATTGTTTCTTTTGATTAGTCAATTGTGTGTGAATAAAGACTCCATAGCCAAACAAGGAAATGGGGTGTAGTTTCATTTTTTAATTCAGTTTTGAGGGACAGTAACAGATACGCAGGGCTGGCAGGAAGAAACGAGGGTAAGTGATGAAAGGTAAGAGCAGTTATCTAATCTCAAGGAATCGATCTACAGTTCTTATCACCTCACAAGCGCAAGCTATCCCCAATTGGAGCAAATTTTGTAACCTAGGTCTGCATCCCCTGCCTCTCCTCTCTTTTTCCCTATGCCTTCATCAATTTTTCCTTTTTTTGGTGGTTAAGTTAGTTTCCCACTACTGAGTGTCTTGGCCCTTATTTGTTTTTTAGTCTTTGCACATTTATGTTTATGTTTTTCTGAAAGGATAAAATACATGTCATATTTGTTTCAGAATTCTTGTCATCACGTGAACCATTGATTGAGCTCACCGCAGGTCTGCCAATCCTTTTCTATGCACAGGAAATGCCCCTGCACACAATGCAGCCATACAGAGAAGCAAATTTTGGGCTCAGACTGTGGGAAAATACATGTGAACTTTCGACGGTAAAGATCCACCAAGAAAATCATAGATCAATGACTCTCGTCCATTCAGGTTCCAGAATCGTAGGGGTTTTAATATTAAGTTCGAAGTACTGAGTTATCGAAGACCCGAAGAGTCGAAGTCCCGATAACCTGACACGTCACTTCGACAATTTTCATTCGGGAGTTATCCAAGCTTAACATTCATAAAATCCCAAAGTCTCGAAGCCCAGATTTACTAAGAGAATATGGACCATTCGTCGGTCATGACAAGCAATAGCAGATCATTCACTTCGGGTATTTTCCTTTGGGATATTTTTAGGTTTCGCATTCGAAAGTCTTGAAGAGACAAATACCTGAAGTACCAAAGTAAATCAAGACCATCCATCATAGGGGACACATGGAAGCATATCAACAACTTCGGTGGTTTTCCTCTAGGAGATCTTCACGCTTAACATTTTGAAAATCCCAAAATGTCAAAGCATGTGGCAACCAACAATTGAGACATGTGGCACACTCATGAGGCAGGACACATGGAATTCATCCCAGGTCATTTGGTTGTGTATTTATCCCATTTCCACGTGATATGTGTCACCATTCTTTCCAAGACACCTCATTTGTCATGACATCATACGACATCAAACCACCACATCACTTCAATGATTTTCCTTAGGGATATCTTCATGCTTGACATTTGAAAATCCCAAAGCCTAGACTTTCGAAGTGAATCCGGATCGTTCATCCATCATGGCACATGGTGACAGATCATTCACTTCGGATATTTTCCTCCAGGAGATGTTTCATGTTTCACATTCAAAACAACCGAAGCTCAAAATTCCAAAGTGAATCTGGACCATTGATCCCAGGTCAACGAGAAGCGTCGATCCTTGCAGCAGGTAAATCTCACCCATATCTCGTATCATAATCATATCAATGACTATAGTTCATTGTGGGGATGCAAATGACCCAGAAGTTAATTTTCTAGAGCGATCCCGCAATTTAAACCATGGTTTTGTTGGAAGGGTACATGGCAGCTTGTGGGGGGTTGCAGGCCCAAAGGTGGTTTGGATGCAAACCACCCTCAAAATATCCTGCAATCATGTACTTTAATGACTTTAGATCACCGCATCACCTCACCCGTCATCTCGCCTCATCCCACTCACTACTCTTTCTCCTATCACCACCCGACACTTGTCCTCCGTTAAACCCCACGCTGATATCCATCAACTGTGGACCACCTCTCCAGATCAACGGTCCTTGTTGTAGCTCAGACCCCCCAATCATTATAACTTTAACGGTGGGGGGGGGTCCGAGCAAGGGGTTTTCCCACCGTGGTCCCTACCTAACGTGGTGGCTCCTTAAGAACTCATACACTCCCCTCTCTAATCTACTTACCGCCTTCACCCCCCTTCGAGTTCCTCCCAGCTTATTTCTCAATAGTGCCCCCTCTCTCCTTTCACCACCTATTCTCCACTCACTTCCCAACCTATCTACTCTTCCTCTCCCTATGCACCACCTGTATCCCTCACTACATGTCATCTACCCTCATGTCCATTCATCCCATCTCCTGATTGGATGCTCGCTTCCATGTCTCCCCTCATGTTTGATGGGTCGACAACCATTCTAGTGAAACCATTTCACAGGTATAGATGGCAGATGATGGGGTTAGTACAAAGTGCGCTTGGATTCTAAAATTTTAGGCATAGACACAGAGCTAAGTCTCAGTCATAGCTCGATGTAGATTAGTTCCAGAAACACTTCAGCAAGCTCTGCTCATGCAGCTGGTTATCTCCAGTGGCCTCCAACAACTCGCAAACATGTCGTCATTCAACATAGAGCTCTTCTTTGTCACTCCGAGCCCTATTTTCAGCCCATCAGTTCCTCCAGCACATGCATCAGTTCTGTCACAGAGACATTAGTAGTTGTTATTTGATTAAGTCCAACATTTTCCTAGATTAGATGCAAGAGTGGTCTTCTATGTGTTATAAGAACCACTCTTGTTGCTTATTTCTGGTATCTTAGTGAAGTTAATATTTTGTTTTACAAACATTTCCCTAGATCGAGGTCTCAGTCCCCTAAGGACGAGAGCCTCTGCAACTCTTTTAAATAGTGAGTTTTTGGATATTGTAAAGGTCAATTTTTTTGAGAAAGGAATAGAAATACAACATAATGGTTGGAACAATTTTATGCATGGATTAAAGCTCTCTACCTCATGAACATACTCTTTATGACAATGTTTCATTCAACTCTTCATGTGTTTTCATTCTTATCTTGAATATAGTTTTTTATTTGTGCAACGTACATTTCATTTCCTTTCAGCTATTGTATGACTTATTTTTACTAATATGCAACCTGTCAAACATCTAATACTTTGGTGAAGATTTTTTTTCTTCAACCTGTGGGAATTATTGTGTTTTGATACATGTTTAATGTCTTGAAATGATATTTTAAGTATTGAACTTCTTGTACCAGATTATTCATTGAGTAGTTTGTTGTTTTCCTCTATTTTCGATAATTTCACTGGTATGTCATTAGTGTGCCATCAGCCAAGGAGGGCCCTCATCCATATCATTCTTCCAACCCAACCTTTCCTTTGTCTTGATAGAATAACCCTCAAACCAACCAAAAAAAGGTTAAAAGAAGAAAATATTCTAAACTGATAGGTGGCCTAGATTTTCCCTTTAGTAGTCATGTGCAGACTTTAGGACCAACAACAACAATAGTGAATAATAAATCGGTTCAAATTTTAAGGGGTTATAATCAAAAGCATCCAAGGACCTAGGATGAAAATTTGATTTATATTTAACACTCTTATAACATGGTCATACACTTTTCTATTAGTTAGTCCCATTTTGAAACTTGCTTTGGGTGTTTTCCACCTTCACCCTTAATTTGTTGTATATGGACAACAAGGAGGAGTGAGGGAATATGCCATAAGAGAAGCATTGAAGGATGGAAAATTTGTTGATAAGATTGGGTAGATCCATTTGAAAGTATAGGATATATTGAACAAGTCAAAGGAAAAGTACAAAGCCTAACATGATCATATCATAAATGAGAAAACATTCAAGGTGAGAGACAAATTTTGGTTGTATATAAATATAAAAATGTTATAGGGTATTGGTAAGAATATTAGGATCTTGTGATATGGTCCCTACGAAGTGTTATAGAAGGTGGGTAATAATTCCTATAGACTTAATCCACCCCCATATATGCACATTTTATTAGTAGTGAATGTGGAAAGTTTGAAACTCCATGACATTTACATGTTGGACCAAGAAAATAATGAGAAAGTATTACCTACCATACAAGACTTAGCACCAAAAGCTCAGGGAGAGTTAGTAGAAAATACAATTTCATAGAAGAAGTCTAGAACAACCAGAAGGGGGAAATATGAATCATGGCAGGTTGGGTTGAAAGAAGAATTTCTTGTGGAAGTTTTATCCTAAATTTGATAAGAATTTTATCACAAGTCATAGTTTTTATTTATGAGAACATTGATTATGATACTTTTCTCTAGTGGTTTTGACCATTTTAAGAAGACCCAAATTGTTGGAATTTTTAAAAATTAATAGATTAGGTGGGAGCTTTTCCTTGCCAAAAGAAATGGATTCATTGAAAAGGTTAAGTTTGTCCACTTACTAACTCACTTCAATCCATATTATATGAGGCCATATGAGGGTAAAAATTACACACCCAACAAAAAAGTGATAAATGTTATATATGTTGGGATATATTCTTGGAAAACTGAGAGGGGGGGGGGGTGAATCAATTGTTACCATGCTTAAACAATTATGCTTCTTTTAAAATCTTTACAAGGCACTCAATGATGATCACAATAATGCAGAGAAATAAACAAAGGCACATTCAGCATCAGTCACATATATGAGAAAGATAGAGACAGATAATTCCTGAGGAAACCCATACAGGGAAAAAACCTCCTTTTCTTTATATGATAGTATTATCTACATTCTTTACATTATCATACATATGAGCACCAACTCATTATGAGGCTACAACCTCTGTTTTTGCAAGCTGCAACTTGCTGAGAGCACCGAATCTCTGTTTTCTCTGGCACCCACTAGAATGAAGCACCAACCCCCTAGTTTCTCTAGCACCAACTAGAAGGAGGCACCAACTCCCTGGTTTCTCTAGCACCAACTAGAAGGAAGCACCAACTCCCTGGTTTCTCTAGCACCAACTAGAAGGAAGCACCAACTCCCTGTGTTCAAGCACCCACTTGAACCTTTGAGGACACCAGTCCTCCCTAGCACCTCCCAACCACCCTGAATAATAAATTCCTTGATACTGAAACTTGTTACAGCGATATAAAATTATTCAATGGCTTACCAGCCCTGTTGTTGTTCTGTTACGCTGCTCTGCCTTGTCTGCATCAGTGTCTTCTGCATGCCACTTGCACTTTCTGTTCTTCTGTCTTTTATACTCTCTACACCATATACCTTCAATGCAACCTTCCTCTACTGTGCATTTCTACTCCTGTTCTCTGCCTCCTTGCTCACACTTGAATCTTACTGCACAACGACTACACCTCTCTCTTCTTTCTTTTGCATTTTTATATTCTCTGTTGTCTTTGTGCATGAAATCTTCGCGATGCCTCTGCATGCTCACTCAGTGCCAAATTCCTCCACAACTTGAGTGCTCTGTCTGATCATCATCGTGACTCTTCAGCTTCTTTGGTCATTTTCCAATCGTTCAACATCATTGTATGTTGTACTGAGATTCCTCAGCCTCTCTGGCAGTTTGAGTCTCTTCGTCTTCTCTGTGACAATCGAGCTCACCTTCTCTATTTCATTTACATGCCTCAATGCCCATCCAACTATCAATCGCCTTCACGAACATCTTCATCCCTCTTGAATATTCCCAGATTCTCTTCACCTTCTCTGTCAATCATCCCCAAGTGTCTTCGAGTCCTCTGGCTGAAACCATCAGTGGTTTCTGGCAGTTATACTATGTCGTGCTATAGTATCCCTCTGATCTTGTTCAAATTCACCTGCACCATTGGATTTATTCCATGGGATCTTGCATTCATATCGGAATTTCAACATTCGGCAATTCGGCATTCATGTGACCATGTGTCTCAACATCCCTAGTCATGATCCCCGAAAACGAGCTTCGTTTCTCTAGCTCTTTCCTCCATCTCTCGCTGATGTGACCAAGGGCTGTGACCACAGCCTTATGCATAAGGCACTTTTGTGATTTCTCATTTCATGAGTCTGGAGATGAGGCATATCGACTCACCAAGTCACGATCCCCGATACCTCAAAATGGCATGGGATCAACGATCCCGATCAACACTTGATCTGACGGCTCAGATCATTTCGCGATTTCGCATATCGTGATTTCGACATTCCTGTGGTGAATTTTCTTGATGCTTCCAACTCCCGATCCGTGAAAATCCGAAAGGGAGTCGGATCAATGGTCCACATAACCCCCAGAGATGGATGGTTGATGGGATTTTGGTGTTTCACAATTTGGCATTTCGGGACTCCGGATGCTGAGAGTTTCTTGACATCTCTATCTCTCGATTTCTGAAACTCTGAAGTGGTGTAAACCTGCTGACGTCACACATGTCGAATACCTGCCACGTGTCACCCTGATTTGTGACTTACATGTGCTTGAGATGTTGAATCAGTATGACACTTGTCATTTCCTGGTTGTGCCACGTGTTGCTAGCTGATGTGGTTTGCTGACGTGAGTCAGATCGACAGTCTAGATCACATCTTGATCTGATGGCTGTGATTAAATCGCAATATCGCATATCGCGATTTCGGGATTCCCGTGGTTATTATTCTTTGACATCTTCAACTCTCGATCCACGAAAATCTGAAATGGACTGAGATCAATGGTCCATATCAAACCTTGATCTGACGGCTCAGATTACATCGCGATTTCACATATCGCGATTTCAGGATTCTTGTGATTGAAATTACTTGACATCTCCAACTCTCGATCCACGAAACTATGAAATGGAGTTGTATCAACGGTGTAGATCACATCTTGATCTGACAGCTGTGGTTAAGTCGTGATTTTTCATATGGCGATTTCGAGAGGTTAGGGAACCCCGTTCCTTTGACTCTCTAGTCAGCGAAATGTTGATCTGTGTCCACGTGTCCTGCTTGAAGATGGACGGTCCTCCTTCTTTCGGGATTTTGTGAGCCCTCTACTCCTTTCACTTTAAAGAACGTCCAGGTTCTCCTCGATCCAACGGTGGTTGGACCCTACGCTCAGATCTAACGCCCGAGATCTATCCTCCATATCTGCGCGCTCCTCTTTGTCTCCAATGAGATCTGACGGTCATCGAGAATTCAGGATGGGATCCGACGATCACCAACGCTTCTCCTCCAAGCTTAAGCATCCTCCTTACTTGGAATAATTTCTAAGTGTCAAAGGCCTCAACCTTTTATCTGCCTGTGATCCTAAGTACGCTATCTCCCTTGAGCTTTAGACATGAGTTAACCTCATCCCTGGTACACACCTACGCACTGCATTCGACTCTGCGCTAATTCCTCTTGAGCTTACATTGTTCCTGTTTTTCCATCGATGCACACTCTGATCCTACCATTAATGACAAGCGCATACTGCCTATAAAGAATTCCAACCATCCTCTACACTATCTTTTCTGATCTTATCGAGCTTGCTCTGCAGCGTCTTCCCAAACTACTTCTGATGCCCATCTTCTACATTCTTCCTATACTCATGCCATCTTCACTATTGTACTTGCCATCAATGACAAGCATACGCTACTTGTTAAACATTTGCCAACAATCTCCCCCTTTGACATGCTCTAATACTAGTTTAGTGGAAGTACGACTACCGTTAGACAAAAACCCATGGGTGATTAGTAAAATCATCACCTCCAGAGTTAATGGATCCACGGGAGGCTGTTAGACCATGTCGCGAGTCCCGAAGGAGGTGATGAACACCAATTCAACAATCTCCCCCTCAGCTATTGTAGTAATTTTAGGAAGCATTAGATATTCAAACAATACACAACTCCCCCTAACAAAATGGACTCTTTAGGTGTGAAATGAAATGACACCCAGCTTCTGTCTGAGATATTCAAAAGGTGTCTTGGCTAGGGGTTTAGTAAAGATGTATGCAATTTGTTCTGTAGTGGGAATGTAATGGACCTGAACAATCTGATTGGTGACCTTCTCTCTCAGAAAATGATATTTTATGGGAATGTGCTTGGTCTTGGAGTGGAATACAGGATTTTTAGACACACTGATGGCACTAGTGTTATCATAATGAATTGGGATCGGTGCAGTGTATTTTACCTCTAAGTCTGCAAGTGTCTGAATCATCCATAATACCTGAGTGCAACATGTAGCAGCAGCAATGTAATCTGCCTATGTGGTTGATAAAGAAATGGAACCTTGCTTCTTACTAATCCAAGCTACTAAGGAGTCACCCAATAAGAATGCTCCTCCACTGGTGCTTTTTCTATCATCAACACAATTTGCCCAATCTGCATCTGAATAAGCAGTCAATTGAAGACTTTGATTTCTGGGATATCACAGACCATAATTCATTGTCTTTTTTAAATACCTGAATATCCTTTTGACAGCTTGCAAATGACTCTGTTTAGTTGCAGCATGATATCTTCCTACCATTCCTACAACATGCATTATGTCTGGGCGAGATGCTGTGATGTACAACATGCTTCCTATCATTGATCGATATGAGCTTTGATCAACATCAGGTGAATCATCATCCTTGCTTAGTTTACATCCAGTTACCATAGGTGTACCCACAGGTTTAGAATATTCCATTTTAAACCTTTTCATCATTTGTCTTAGATATTTTTCTTGAGAAATGAACATCCCTTCGGGCCTCTGAGTAATTTGCAGACCAAGGAAAAATGACAGTTCTCTTATCATAGACATTTCAAATTCAGACTCCATGGCAGAAGCAAACCATTGTACCAGTGAATCCTTATTACATCCAAA
>ML796025.1:168842-198406 GCA_009831015.1 Picea engelmannii | reverse complement strand
TGCATTATGACTAGGCTAGGAAATCTTAACTAACTCATTAGTCATCACTTGAGGATATATTACTAATATCCTAAATGAATAATACAAATATAGGTGACAATTTAGACTTAGTGATTGGTAAAGGTAAGCCATAGGCTAACAATTAAGATCGAGGAGAATATGAACCATCAGATCACTCTATGTCGGGAACATATCGTGACCATCAGATTTCCTATGTACAAATGCATACTAATGCATACTAAAGAAACACACTAACACACTTTTACCTAACGACACGTTAGACTAAGAAGATCTTAACTAACTCCTAAGTGTCTAAATATCCTAACATCCCCCCTTAAGAACAACTTGGGATATGATTGAAGGATTTACAATAGTGACACAATAGGAGAAGGAAGGAGGCATTAGAGCCTATCCCCCCTTGATGACAACATCTTGAAATCCTATCATAGATTGAAGTTTGGAAAAACTTGATTCTGTAAGAGACTTTGTGAAAATGTCTGCAACTTGATCTTCTGTAGGGAAAAAGGGAACTTCAATAACTTGATCATGAATGAGATTTCTGATGAAGTGCATATGTAGCTCAATGTGTTTGTTGCACTGATGTTGAATTGGGTCTTTGGTGAGCTTGATGCCACTCTGATTGTTGCACCAAAGGTTGGTCGAATGTTGCTATTGGAATACAAACTATGAAATAATATGTCGAAGCCATAAATCTTCCTAACTTGCATTTACTATTGCTCGATACTCTGCTTCTGATGAAGAAAGTGAAATACTCTGTTGTTTCTTACAATCCCAAGTGATAGGTCCTGAACCAAGGCTGAAAACATAACCTACAATAGACTTCCAATCATAAGGGTCATCGGCCCAATCTGAATCAGTGAAACCAACCAATAAAGGAGTCCCCCCTAAACTGTAATGTATCCCGAAATGAATTGTACCACGAACATAGTGAAGTATCCTTTTAGCTGATTTCTAATGGATTTCATGGGGTTTTTGCATATAATGGGAAACAATACCAACAACAAAGGAAAGACCAGGATGGGTATGAGTCAAGTATAAGAGGCTACCAACTAACTATCGGTATAAGGTGGCATCAACTTCGAGAGAAGTACAGGTATCAATAAGATTGACTCCATACTGGAAGGGAGAAGGGGTTGGTTTATAATCATCCATGTGAAGGCAACGAAGAACATCACAATCATACTTAGACCGGGAAAGAAAAATTCCTTCATTGGTTTGCAAAAATTGGAGGCCAAAGAAATAGAACAAAAATCCTAAGTCTATCATTTCAAATTTCTTCTTAAGGATGGTTTTCACATGATTTAAAAGTTTTGAGTCACTACTAGTAAGGATAAGGTCATCAACATAAAGGACAAGGATTATGAGATGGCTTCATACTTTCTTGGTATAGACATTAGGATCAGAATGGCATCTAGAGAATCTGGTGTCAATAAGAAAGATGTCCATTTTGGCATACCAAGCTCGGGGAGCTTGCTTAACACCATAAAGATATTTATTAAGGTGACAAACAAGGATAGAGTCATTATGGACATAGCCATGAGGTTTATCCATGTATATTTCTTCTTGCAAATCTCCATGCAAGAAGGAAGATTTAACATCCATCTGACGGACCTCCCATTTATGTGAGGCAACAAGGGAAAGAACAAGGAAGATGGAATTCATTTTGGATACAGGGGCAAAGGTTTCATTATAGTCAACTCCTTCAACTTGGGAAAATCCTTTGGAAACTAACCGATCCTTGTGTCTTTCAACACTTCCATATGATGCTTATTTAGTTCTATAGACCCATTTACATTTGAAAATTTTTCTTCCTTTTGGAAGAGGTACAAGATCTCAAGTATTGTTTTCCATTAAAGAACGATACTCTTCATTCATTGTTGTATCCCAATTTGGATGACCTGAAGCTTCTGCAAATGTCTCTGGATCATGAATCTATGAAACTTGAGCCAAAAGAGAAGAGGCTCGCTTGAACTGTGAACGCATCCAACGTTGATCTGAAGGATCACCTACAACATCACCAACTATTTCTTGTGTTGAACAGACCCATCTAGGAAGTGGTGGAGGTGGTGATGGTTCAAGTTCAAAGGAATCATATGGAGGAAGGTGAGTAGGTGGAGGTGGATTTTCCTCCTCACAGTCTCATCTGAAGAAAAAACCAGAATATGAATAGAAGAAGGCACAAACGTTGAAGATGGCTTGCAGGCCAAAGAATTAACAAACGTCGAAGATGGATCATAGGCCAAAGAAGGCACAATCTTCGAATTAGGCTCGTAGGCCAAGATATTTTCATCAAATTTAAAATATCTTTTAATCATAATTTCATTACAATGTGGTTGAAGAAGTCTATAACCTTTGACATCTTTAGAATAACCAACAAATATACGCTTCTCACTTTTAGGTTGCAATGCTTTCCTTTTCTCATCAGGAATGTGAGCCCATGCTATATTTCCAAATACATCGAAGTGACTTACATATGGTTTAATTTTAGTCCACTCTTATTTTGATGTTATATTTTTAATATCCTTTGCGGGAGTGTGATTTACTATGTAATTTTCACAGTTGATGGCTTCTGCCCAATACTTTAGACTTAATCCCTTCAATTGGATCATACAATTATCCATTTATTTTAATCTGCGGTTCTTTCTCTCAGCAACACCATTTTGTTGTGGTGTATATGGAACAGTGTGTTGCATTTGGATGCCATGTGTAGTGCAATAACTTGTAAAATTATTGTTCACATATTCGACTCTATTATCTGTTCTTAACCTTTGAATTTGATGTCCATATTGCTTTTCTACAAGGGCATTGTGGGCCAAAAAATTCTCTCTTAATTTTAAAGAAGTAAACCCAAGTAGATATGGAAAAATCATCAATGAAAGTTAAGAAATACTTGCACCCAGAAAAATAAAGAGAAGAAAGTGGACCACACAAATCACTATGAACAAGTTGCAAAGGGCCTGAGGCATGCCAAGAGGCATGTTTGTCAAAACTGTCCTGTTGATGTTTTTCGAGAACACAACCGGCACAAACACCATATCTGCATGAAACAGGAGGAAGACCAGTCACCATATGTTGATTACATATTTTCTGCAATGAGCGATAGTTTAGATGACCAAATTGTTCATGCCAATGTTTGCTCAAGTCATCGCTACGAGAAACAAAAACTAATGAAAATTATGATGACCCAAAGTTGTCAAACTTGTACAACCTGGTAATATCATTAGTAATTCTAGTTGCAAGAACATGCTTAGGATATTTTAGATCCTTGATTACAACTTGGTGAGGTGAAAACTCTACGGTTTTACCGTCACCTGAATGAGTGATTTGATGTACTGATAGAAGGTTACAAGAAAGACTTGGAACACATAATACATCATTGAAATGACCATTTTCTACTTGAACTGTTCCAGATCCTTCAACACTTAGAGATCTATCATCACCAACAAATATTTTCTTGTTTTTACATTCATTTAGAGAAGAAAATATGTATCTATCCTTAGCCATATGATAATATGCTCTAGAATCAATAAAACACTCATCATAAGAACAAGTAGAAGTTGCATTGGAGGAGAAACCAGAAGCAGAAAGTGCATGTCCATGAGAAGAAGAATAAGAAGTAGAATTGATACTGATGTTGTGCTTCTTCATCGCTACTTCTAAATCTGCCATCTTCTTGAAAAATTTGGACTCATCATGACCATGTTTATCACAAAAGTTGCAATTTCTGTCAGTCTTCTTAATTTTATATTTTTCTCCTTTGTCACCATTAGGAACAAAAGCTCTCTGAGTGGGTTTGGGACCGTTATGTTTCTTGTTGTTGTGGCGAGGATATTGCTTCTTGGGATTCTTGGGTTTATCTTTCTGATGGACGAATAAGTATTTGTTGGAGGTACCTGCAATGTTGATCACTCCAAGTTGTACAAGCTTATATTTCTCTCTAATCAAAGCATCACAAAAGTTCTCAAGAGTGGGTTTTTGATAAGTTGTACCTAGAGCCTCTTGCATGGCATAAAAGGTAGATACAAACACAAAATATGCACTACCTAGCTTAAAAATAATAAAATAAATGCAATGATCTTCTTCTATATTTATATTACATTCTTCACATAAAATTCTGAGTGTTTTAAACTTAGATAAATAGTCTTGAATGCAAGAAAAATCACTTGGATTTAAACTCAGTACTTGATTTTCTGACTTTTGTGCTCGAATAATATTGTGTTTACCAAACACAAATTCAATCTTTTCCCAAGCTTCTTTGGGTTTATCAATTTGTTGAAGGTAGAACCTTGAATCAGGAGAGATGGAAATTATGATTAGTCCACGTGCTACATCATTCCTATTATCCCATTTGAATTTCTTATCAACATTAGTAGGTTTTGTCTCCTTTCCTAAGGTAATCTGGTACAAGCCTTTACTTCTTAATAAATCCTCCATATGGGATTTCGATTGGAAGTAGTTGGTGTTGGTAAGAAAAATATTGCTTGAAGAAGCCATATTAAATATGTAAATAATATGGATTGAAAAACTAAAATTGATGATCTGGATGGAAATATCTCGAAAAATTAGGAGGTTTTAAAAAAACCGGCAGTGAAAACGAACTTTGGATGTGAAAGTTATGCCCCTTTAAAAAAAGGCATAAACGGTAACCAAAGGACCACGTGATGAAGTGACCCACTTTTATAAAAATAAGTGGGGATCACTTTTACAATGAAGTTACTTTATAAAAACAAATCTGCATGCAAAATAAATAACTCTAAAATATTAAAGCTACTTATAGTGATTCACTTTTATACTTGAAGTGAAATACACTTTACAATGGAGCATGATTTTTTTCAAAAAAACGTAACAAAAAGAGAGACTTTAACTCAAGACCTCTTACTTAATAAAGAAACTTTTAACTAAATGGGATAGAAAAACATATTTTATTGTTTAGCAAGAGGATCGAGGGTGTTGGTGTTGTTGTTGTTCAAAAAAAATAAAAATTCACACAAGAAAAAAATTTCACTTCTCAATGAAAACAAGGGTTAGATCTTACTTAGCTTACCTAGAAATTTCACATTTTCCTATCTATTTATGATTTGTCGAGATCACACAAGGCACAAGGAAAAGATCATATGCATATCTAAAATATTAGCAACCCGGAAACAAACAATATACAACCGAAATAAAACCTAAATAATACTTTGCAAAAACTTTTAAAAGGGTGTATTCAGGCTTTATACCTCTGGATCTCGCTGAAATGGTCGTATCTTGGGAAAACGAAAACCTTTTTGAGTGAAATGAAAAAGTATTCTTGAACGAAATGAGCACTCTATATGCAATGGAACAATACTCTCAACCCATAAATGTACGAAAATGGCAAAAAACAGAGATGAGGCAACTCGGCTTCATGATCTCAATCTACAACATGAGTAGGTCTTCAAATAGACTCTGATACCATATTTGACAACAGATGTATTCCAACAGAGGAAGATAACCTTCAGTAACTACTCACATAACCAGATCAAATATCAACACACCAATGTTTTGAAGTGGTAAAACCCCTACAGAGAAACATCCATGGCCCCAGCCAACACGACCACTTGGAGTAGTTTATTAATGCAAAAGAAAAAAATTACAGATAGATTTTCCAAGATATTTTCTCACAATCGATCAACGAAAAATGACCCTCCATGCTCTTTAAATAGAGATCATGTACCAATCGGGTGTTAAGCCACAGATCAATGGTTGTTAAGATCGAGGAGAATATGAACCGCTAGATCACTCTATGTCGGGAACATATCGTGACCGTATGATTTCCTAACTACAAATGCATACTAATGTATACTAAAGAAACACACTTTTACCTAACGACACATTAGACCAAGTAGATATTAACTAACTCCTAAGTGTCTAAATATCCTAACAAAAACACTATATGAGGCATTCAAAAATAAATACAAGTATTCCTCATGCATGATATAACGAAAATACTGACATTTGTCATTTATTGTCCATGTTGGGCTCAAAACCCATGTTTTAGATTTTCTTGATTTAGCTCCAAATGCATGTGGTTTGCTTGCAAATATACCCTCTAACACTATTTTTTCCATTTCCAAAAAATGCATGCCAACACCACTAAAATTCATGCCAAGGCCAAGTGAATTTTTCAAATCTAGTTCTAAAATATGATGTGAGATATACATAAACTATCTACAACTCGTTTTCATATTGTTCCATGAATCCATTCTAATATAGTGTGCTTGATAACAATGTTTCCCTTATTTCTATAATTCAAGAAAACACATGTCAAGATATTTAGAATGCATGCCTAGGGAAAAGTAGGCATTTTCGGGTCCTAAAATTTGAACTAGAACTACTTCTAAGTCTTTCATACCCATTTATGAATTATGATTTATACATGATATCTTTCCTATCTAGTGATGCTCTTACATCATACTCTCATGGTTGGAAAGTTTTGAGCATCTTTCTCATAAGGTAGGTGAATTTTTTTTGTATATTGGACCCCTTTTCCTTTAACCCAATGCTACTTATTGCCTTCAATTTATCCCAATCAATGGTGCTTTCTACCTCCCCACCCTCTGTATTAGACACCATTCTGAATGATTACTACATTGAATTCACAATACACCCTTCTTCTCACTATCCATTGTACTACTATTATCCTCTACTTCTTTTGTGGTTTCCTTCTTGATGGCCACATCCTTCACCTTCTATTGCATTTCTTGAGGACATGCTAGCACAAAAATAATCATGGGAATGATGGACTATCATCTATTCCTCCTTTAAAAGTGTTTTTGGTTTAGCAATAATGCTCTGATCTTCATTTTCTTTATCTTGTTGCTTTATAGTTTCTTCTAGCTCTTCTTCCTTCACATATGCCAAGATTAGACTTAACATCACTTTCCCATTTTTCTTCGCTTATTCATTCAAAATATTTAAGTAAAATTTATTCTATCAAACTACCATGAACTTCCCCAAAAAATGTGATAAGAATCCATGGGAAAAACATCACATAGAATTCTATCACTATAACCCCTAATATTAAAATTGATCAAGCACTACTCTCTCTTAGTGATCCTATGCCCATTTAATAACCTTGACACTCTATATTATTTTAAATGAGATGTACACTTTGTCTAATTCAAAATTTGAACAACTCCAATAGACACCAACTTTTTTGAGATACCACCATCGATAACTAAATTACAACACTCACCTCCTATATTGCATTCCATTATAAATATTATCTTCCTTTGTTTTATTTCTCTGTCAATTTCTTTCTTAGACTGCAACAATACTTTTCTCATTATCAAATTTCATCATACTCTGACCTGAAGTCAATCACTTCCCTTACTTATGTTGTTGGTTTTTATTAAGCAATATGAGTTCCTCTCTCTTGTATTTTTCCTTTCTTAAAAAATTATGGGCATTCAAATTCCATATGGCCTTGCACTCTACATCTAAATAAAACACCTTTAAGTTTTCCTCCTCTACATTTGCCTCTTACTAAACCTATTCCTTCATGAGCATCAAATCTTCTTCCAACAACATATTCCATTGTGCTAGAGCTTTCTTCACCTTCATCTTTTTTCTTTTCTCATTCATCCTCTCCCAAATCCTTGACCTCTTATCATGGTCTACTACTTTCTCTGCAATTTACAAAAAAAATTCAAGGTTAATTTTTAAGCTTCTACACCTGATTGAATATTTAACACATAAAATCCATCCTAAATGACATAATTCAAACCATTAACATACATGGAAATGGACTTTCAACTCTTCTCATTTTTTCCAAACCTTATAGAAAGTTTGTAAAATTCCTCAACATACTCTTGCATAGTCATCTTTGCTTGCTTCAAATTCTGTAATATTCTTAACATATTCAAAGAATAATCTAATGGAAACAAATTTCTTTTCAACTTTGCTACCATTATCTTCCAGGTTTAAATCCTCTCTTTTCTCTCATACTCCCTTTCCAATTGCAACTTATCTCACTATAAAGATGAATGATTTTTCATCCTTGTACATTCAAGCCTAACCCTCATAAGATCTTTAATTTGTTCAAATTCAAAGTATTTTTTGGTTTCTTCTATCCAATCTATCGATTCCTTAGGATTTAAACTTCCAGAATATATAGGAATTTCAAGTCTAGGTTTACCTATTAAGCCCTAAACAAAGCCCCGTGTTAAGCATAAATCCCCACATTAACCCATATATAAATCCCTAGATATTGAGTTTTTACTTTTCTATTTTTATATTAATGTTGTTGGTTAGACCCTTTAATTGTAATTGTATCCTTTGTCTT
Source organism: Picea engelmannii (assembly GCA_009831015.1). NCBI lineage: Eukaryota > Viridiplantae > Streptophyta > Pinopsida > Pinales > Pinaceae > Picea > Picea engelmannii. The sequence continues at coordinate 190,077 of ML796025.1, read as the reverse complement.
CAATATATATACCAAGGAGACCTAGTTTTAGAATCATCCCATCTTGAACATTTTCTCTATTGTAAAAGGAGGTTTCCCCATTGAAGAGGCTTATATTTCATTCTTCTATATAATTTTTAAGGCATGGAGTTACTTCTCTTTTTACTTTTAGGCTATTTGGGTGTTTTTTTCCTAACATTTGATTTCAGAGCATACAATCCTAGAGTTTTTCTCCTTCAAATGAGTCACTTTAGAATTTACGCTATAACTTTTTTTTTCTGGGAAATTTAAGATAGTAAAAGTTTTTGAATCCTGAGGGGATATAGAAAATTACATGTGGTAAAAATTTCAAGTTTGTTTTCTTCTATTCTTTTAGATTTATAGTCTATGGAAATTAGGGTTTTGTACTAGTTCTAAAACTAGTCTCAAACAGGTGTTCTTGGTAAAACAACCATATTTTTTTTTGTTGGAAGTTTCAAACAATAATTTTTTTTTAAACTTGAGAATACATAGAAAATTCACTTTGGAAAAAGTTTCAGTTTTTGGTTCGCTACATGTTCAGATTTATAGCCTATGGAAACTAAGGTTTTTAACTAGTTCTACAACTAGTCTCAAACATATATTCTTGGTAAAAAAGCCATAATTTTTTTGGAACATATCAGAAATTGAAAATTTCAATATAATAAGGAGACATATCATTTATGATGTGGTTAAAATTTCAAATTTTAATTTTTTATACTTTCAAGTTACAGGTTGTGGAAGTCAAGGTTTTTGACTAGTCCTACAACTAGTCTCAAATAGGTGTTACAGGTAAGACAATAATATCTCATTCTAGAAAGATCCAATTTGAGTGCCACTAGTTTCAATGTAAAGAGGAAATCCTATATTTTTCACATCCAAATTTAATAATCGTATCTTAAACATTGGACACATGGAATTCACTACAGGTTCTGTCTCTGGAAAGGGCCAATAATCAACAAGTTTTGGGAAAGATACCATAGCATTCACTTGACACATCAAATTTTGGTTAAACCTGTGACATTGTAGAGAATACATATCAAATTAATATAAGAAAAAATTTCAAACTTATAAGGGATTAAATTTTAGAGATACATTCCATGAAATTTTGGTCAGCAAGACAATTTCCAAATTAGGGTTGTAAAGGTACATAACTTACAATTGGCACAACTTTTGATTGGAACATCTATATTTGGTGATTCAAAAAATTGTGATAAATTTCACATGAAAAATGGTTCTTCAATAATTTATACTCGTGGTTAAGCTCTATAGAAATCACACATCATGGTTGAAGAAAGTGAAGACTTAAAAAACATGGTATCCCAACTGAAGAACCAAGTTAATGAAATGAGTGGTAGTATGTTGAAACTGGTGGATTTCTCACATTCTCAAGAAATACTTAAATGTAAATATAATATTAAATGGAAATTTTTATGGATCCAAAGGTGAAAACCTTACAAAATTCTATGGAAACCATGCTCTTATATAGGTTACCTTAAGGGGTTATTGTGATCCAAGGAAATCATGAAAACAAGGAGAACAATATTGTTGAACCTCAGTCACATATGGTGAATATTTCTACACATTTGGAGAGCATGGATATTGAATCCTATAATCATGATCATTCATCAATCCAAGATTTTCATCATCGTAGGTTCAACTCGGGACTAAGGAACTACTTAATTCCCAAGATTGATATGAGGAAGTTTGATAATAAAGATTCTATAACATGGATTTTCCAGATGGATTAATTATTTAATCTACACCAAGTGCCAAATTTACAAAAGGTAACTCTTGCATCCTTGTATTTAGAACCTGATCAATTTATTTTGTATCAATGGCTTTGTGAATGAAAAAATGATTATATTGTCCCTTAGTGCATTTTTATAGATGAATTGATAGCACTTTATGGAGATATTAGGAGAAACACATTCTTTATCTAATTGATAAATCTATAGAAATGAGGTCCAATTATAGAGAACATTTAGAAATTTCAAAAGTTGAGTCTTAGAGTAAAGAACATTCCATACAATAATTTGTTATATATATTTCTAGGAACTTTAAAGGAGAGCGTTCGAAATGAGGTTCTTCTCTTGGAACCTAAATCCACGGAGCATGCTTTTAGTGTGGCAATGAATTTTGAAATTAAAACTATGGATACTAGAATACTGACCACTAAAAAATATAGAGAGAACCATGTTCCCTCTCATAACCTCAGTCAACCTACAAGGTTGTGTTATAGTAAGATTTTCCTCACCCCATGCAACTTTCTCAGAGGACCTTTTCCATTTCCCTATGTAGACTTGAAGTCCCTTTTGCACTTCCCAGAGACAAAAAAATCATATTTTTCCACATATACTCACCCTAACAATTATACAAAATGTGTATACACAGGTTTCACCATTACGTCCAACGTACATCGGGTTTTATGCCCAAAAATAAAAATTGTGTTGGGTTTCCATGTCACGTCATGAGATCCATGATCCTTGACCTTCCATATACTGGAAACATTCAGACTCGGCCCTTCAGTTCCATTTGAAGGCTACAAATTCATCCATATCTAAACCATGGAGGAGGATAGAATTCAAATTTTGAGAGCAAAGATACTCTGGAGAAATTTTCACTTCACATTGATTCTGCATCCCTTTGTCCTTTAAAGTCTAAACACATTGTTCAACCCCCAAGCTCTTCCCTCTTTGATAGAGAACCTCATTGTCTCTCTTATATGAGCTTTCCTTTGGTGGAGAATTGAAGTGGTGGAGGCCCAACTGGAAGGGACTTAGTTTCTCGGTTTCGAGACGTGCCAACATGGAAGTTTGTCACTTATACACTTATGTTGATCATTTTTGAATAGAAATACTCTTTTCTCGTCCAATTGATATCTTGAAAATATTTGAATTATTATTCTATGGGCATATTTTTTATGAATGTTAATGGATTATGCTATTGTATGTGCTAACTTTATATATTATCACCATATTATTACGTATATTGGTTGTTGAGGACAAGTTGTAGGTATAAATATTTCAGTCATATGCTCAACAATGATCTTCATTGAACGTCCAGATGAGGTAGGCTCTTTATCTTGTCTTGTTAGCATTTTCATTTATATAGCATACTTAGGATTATAGTTGATTTCTACAGTCATTCTGTCTTTTGTGGTTTACCCCATGCCATAGAGTGATTTTCCTCGTAACAGAATTGGCGACCATACTGGGGATTGAATCTTCTATTTTGGGGTTTGGAGTATTTTTCTCCTTCGATTGCTCTTTGTTAGCCCGAGTTTCCTTGTCGTTTGATTTCTTGACACCCTATTTTTACTTTGTATCTGAGTTTCTTGGATTAACCATTTCCCGGACAATGTTTTAATACATATACATGGTTTTTCCCTTGACAGACGCATACATACACGATTTGTCCTTCTATAGGGAGCGTACATACGCGATTTTTTCTTAAACAACCACGTACATCAACTTTTTAAGAATAAATTATGATTTTGGTGTTTGTTGGGTGAGTTTTGATGGTCATTGAGTCTTCTTGGGTCTCTATCCTAACTGTTGAGTGCTTTCAGAGTGATAGGAAACCCTTTTATGGTTGAATTTTTGAGCGGTTTTCTTTCTCATCATCTTTTTCATTGGTTGTCCTTGCATCTTGGTCTCAATGTTTGCTTCTTGGTATCCTTGTTGGCTTGTCTCTGTTTTCTTGCAGTGGGGTCTACATATCAAGCTACTATTCAGTCCTTGCATTTTCATTTCTTTATATTGAAAATACAAAAATATACATTTTCATTTTGGCATTTTCTCTTTGGTTATTTAGTATTGATCTTGATATATATGAAAAGATTGCATCTTATTGAAATTGCAGAGTTGAATTGAAAGTTTCATTTTGAAAGGTTACCATCTTTTGATAATTTTAAATTAGGACTTACCATTTTGTTTATATTCATTTCTTTTATATGTTGAGTCATAACATCATCAGTTTCATGACCACAACGTTTGAGTAAACAAAACCATTAAAATTAACGTTGATTAATTAAAATTGATTAGAAACAATTTTATTTTTTAGAGTACACAAACAAGCATAGGATATAAGGCCTTGGAATAGGATTTTGTGAGTAAGCATCTCCAAGGATATTAAACTAAACATATATGTCTGAAGAGGGAGTGGTGAAATCCATTGTGTAATTAGTGACGCCAGGATGCTCCGCTCACACCAGAGTTAAGCATGAGGTCGCGCGAAGTTGGTTGCAGAGATAGCCTTGTAATACCTTCTTAACATCAGAGATATTTCTAGGGATCGATTCATATATGGGGGTCTTTCTAGTACCTTTACCTATGTGAGAGACGATGCTTTCAATATTTAGGGCTTTGTTACCCTGCCCATATGGTGGACCTAACTTACAACTGTTCTCCTTCACATTGGTTAAATTGTGGTGGCTTTAGTTGCTTGAAATAGGTAGCCACATAGGTTACTTGTAGGGGTTATTCTGTAGGTACCCTGAGTCATATAATGGTAAGAAAACACATACCCTTTATGGAGGATTACCTCTTAGAGGGGATCTGACCGACTACATTGTTTAGCCCACGAGGTTCCTTATAACTGATTATGATACCTCCATTCTTTTGAAGGGAGTCTTTGGCCCCTCTTGGGTGAGGCATACCTACTCTAGTGAGGGAGGCCCCTTTTCAACTACTATATATTGTTTGTGTGCATTTCACCTTTTGTTTATTTTGGTGTGCTCTTTGATTGTTAGTTGGACTTAGGATTTGTTTCTATATCTCGAGTCTTGAGTCATTATGGAGTTAGACCATATTCCTCGTAGGTCTCATCGTTTGTTGAAGTTACCACCGCACCTTGAGTATTTTCATTTTAAAAGGCAAAGTTATCAAACGTGGTACACACACCTCCACCTACCACACTTGTGATCATACAAGTATGAGTACTGAGTCGATTCAGACAGTTACTGGGAGTCCTTCGACTCCCATACCTTCCATAGCTAATGGATTTCCTTCGACGACTTCAACCACTGTGGTTGTAGTGCCGAAGGAAATCCATTAGCTATGGAAGGTATGGGAGTCGAAGGACTCCCAGTAACTGTCTAAATCGACGAAGGTTCCCATCATTACTCCTATCCATATTGTAGTTTCTACTCGACCCATAGTAACAAACCCTTTTGGGTCTCTTTTTCATTCACCTAGATATAATTCTCATTCCATACCTTCAGTCTCTAACCCTTTATCTTATGGTATTCCAAATATAACATCACAATTTTCATCCTCCATTCCAGCGACTAATACAAATCCTAGTATTGGACCTGGGGGCATGGCTCCTATGAATATTACACTCTCACTTGGTGGAGAATATATTCCCCAAATGAATCCTACTACTAGAAGCCAAACCTCTTTTCCTCCTGGGTCTAATCCTAGTCTTAATCTTCCTGGATAGAGTAATCAACTGGGAAGACAAGCTCCTGCCTATATTTTGTCCTTTCCACCATCCTCATCCACACTGATTCCGAACAACATGTTTGGTATGACTAATCCACCTCTATCCTCCATATTTCCACCAGAAGGAGGTCAGTTTCAAATAGGAAACCCCCATCCGGGAGCTCCTATAGTTGGGGGAAATTTTTATAACCCTCATTATAACATTCCTATAGATATGGTGCCCACACCCCCTTTTATGAACCAATTTGGAGGAGGATATTATTCTCTCGGATAGGGCCATGGTGCATACCGAAATCCTGGTTGGGTCGTAATCCATTAGCAACTATTATCACTGAAATTTTGTCCACAAATGGTTACAGGAATCCAGCATCTCCAAACAATTATTAATTCACCCATGTACCAAAACTGAATTTCCAAAAGGCCCAAACTATACAGTAAACAATAAAATCAGCATGCGCTAAGACTACACAGGGAGTGTGTGCACATGCACCATTCAAAAACACAGGAAAAAGCGCACATGTGCATGATGCATGACTGTGGACTCAAAAAACCACACATCCCTCAAAAAAATGCATTTATGATATTGGTCGGCCTCCCACCCACTTTTGGTTCAGCTTCCAAGTTGATTTGACATCCAAATCTCGGCTGAATCCGGATGGGTGGCTGGTCAAAGACCTAAGGGTGCCCTAAATGGCCCCTTGTTCACACTAAAAGCTAGTTGAATAATGCCTCAAAGTTATGCTATAAAAGGAATCCATAGGTGCACTACATTTTCAAGGAATTCATTTGTATTGTTATGCTGCTGATATTCTCTTGGAGGATCCTCTTTCCTCATCAAGAGTATTCTAGCACCATTGCACTTAGCCATTCATATCACCTCTAGAATGAATGTTCTTTGGATTCTCTTCACCATTTCATTATAGTTCCTCATTTGTAAGAAGATCTCAATATTTGGGGGTCCAAGAGCCCTCCCTTGGATAAAGAGGGGACCCAAAGTCTCCCTTTCTCTTCGTTGTTTTATTTCCACTAATACAATCCTTTCCATTGGTGGCATGAGTCTTGTTTGTTCCTTGTTATTATGTTTTTATGCACTATAGTTTAATTGTTTTTATCATTCTTAGTTTAATTCTTTGCTTATCTTTTATGCTTTATCTTTCTAACCCTTTCCTTTACAGTTGTCTTGCATAGCTAACCCAACTGGGCTTGTAAGTACCATTATTTTTCTCATTTAGGTGACAAAAGAGGTGCAATAGATTGGTGACTCCATTGGGGAAATGTATCAATTTCTTACCCCATTTGGGTTATTTTAGTTCTTCTTTTTGTTTCTTTAACTTGCAGGGATCATAGCCGACCCAAGCCGACCTGCAAAAGGCCAAGTTCAAAGCTGAGTAGAGAGAATTTCATCTGAAATTTTCTTCACAAGCGTGTAACAGACAATGCATGCATGTTTTAACCCACAGGCGCATCTTCAACGCACGTGCACCAAAACCACTATATCGTTCAATGCCTTGTGTGCACCTGCACCCATAAATCGCTTTTAGTTCATGCATTGGTGCTCAAAGTGTACCTGTGTTGAAAAACACACATTGTAAGATTTTTGTGATCTATGGAAGGTCCATAGCCTTCTTAAAGTTGATTCCATGCATATTGTAATCCACACCACACTTACATTCCCTCTCCATATAAAGGGAATAGTCAAAACATAGGCACTTAGGGGGTTAAAAATCATTATTTTTCCTCTTTTGCTTTCATGTTGCCACATGGATGGCTATCTTTGATTAAAGTTTAAGTTGGAATCATTCTACATCACATATAAAACTTGCATTGGGACCAGAAATTGGATATCAATAGTTGAGTATGCTCTTCTCTTGCACCCCAAAGCGATCTTGAGAATCAGAAAGAGGTTGAAGGAAAATTTAATCTCCCTTAAAAATGACAAAATCTTTAGGAGAGGACAACATCCCCCTCGGGACTCCTCTTAGTTTATTTTTTCAAACACATATTAATATTGTAATGAGCCCATACATGCCCACATGCTACAAAGATAGTATAGTGTTGAAATTTACTTTCCTAGATTAAGTCACTAGGGAAGTTTTAAGGTTTTGTAACAGGCCCATACATGCCCACATGTCCACAATCTAGGACAGTTTCAAAGGTTTCTTAGATTAAATCACATTAGATAGTTAAAGGAATAGTAAGGACCCACATGTCCACATGCTAGTTTCCTAGGGACTTTAAAATTTTGCAAGGTTGTACCAATGACATTTATTTAATTAGGTAATCAAGACTTGTAAGGACCAAGCGAAGTCCACATGCAGCAAGGTGACGCCTGAATTATTAAAAATATTGGCACACTTTCACTTGATTCACACACAAAGTCACTACTCACTCAGTTTCATCTCGAAACATGGAGGTTAAAGTAAGTTTCCTCCAAATGGATTACGAAACAACCCACCCTTTTCTTGATGAAACTATCCACTCCCACTTAATTTCAATGAGATTGTCTCACACCCCCAATCTCTCAAAAAACCACACCTAAATTTTTTCTAAAAAACTCACTAATTTTTCCTCCACAGGAGGTGCCAAAATAATTTTTTTAGTCTAGGTAGGATTTTGAGGATAGGCATCCAAATAACTCCCCGTTATCTGGTTCTCACATCTTCAAACAATAGAAGTTGTCAAATAGGGAACTTTAAATCCTCCAAGTCAAGTGTTCCTAACACCATAAGGTAGGGATATATCTGAGAAGGGTTGAAGGCCGAGGTTCAGTTGTTCTGTCGGTCCCCCCTTGAGGCACCCACCTCTTGGACGAGATCTAGCTCGTGACCCATTTCTTAGGCAAAATGTCTAAATGTCGCACTTTGACCAAGGTACCTAGTGACCAAATTTTAGGACATCTACCCAGGTGGAAATTGTGGGCTGCAATTGCACCTTGATCGGATTTTGTCTGGCTATTGGGAAATATCACCAGCTCTTTCAAGATATGCACCCTCTACCCCTCATTATAACTGATTACTTCATCCTTCACTAGTTCCTCTTCCAGTGGCTTCAGACCCCACTATTGAGTACTATTGGAAGGTCCAGTGTTGTTTGAGAGGAAGGACGTTACATATTTTAGGACACGAGCATTTGTTTTCTTTGTTCTCCCACGCGGACAAAATCCGCCTACCCACATGTATGCTTCTTTATCAATTTATTTATGTATGATGTTCTTGTGATTACATATGATTGTGAGATATATTGTGACATTCCAAGTTATACAAAGTCTCTTGTTCATTAATTTCTCTCATCACCATTTTCACACATCCACCTTGCTAGTCGAACATCATAGGGGACCCACAGAACCCCCATCGTTCTAGATGCTTGCTAAATCTCCCTCCCATTCTAGGGGGAGTTCCTAGTCTTGCAAATTCATCGGCCATACTTCCCCACACCCCTATGAGTGCTACTGTCTTGGGATCAACTTTGCTTGGTTCCACTCTGCTTGGGTCCACTTCCCAAGGTCAAACATCCCCACACTCTCCTTTCCACAAAAGCAGGGGACCAACTTCCTCTCAAGGGGGAAGTACAAACCCACCTAGTCCCCCTCAAGGGTCAGGTATGCAAAACACTCACACTATGGATGGAACTAATCCTTCGCCACCACCTCAGATTCCATACTTGTCTTCCCTCAACATATCGGATCTGACTAAACTCACCAATGATCCTATATTGCACAACCCCACATGGCCAACAATGCCTACCAAACTACCTTCAGACATCCCCAAGTTTGAAGGAAAACCAGGAGATGATCTCGCTAACCATATCATGACCTTTCACTTATGGTTCTCTTCAAACAACATCATGGAAAATTCTGTCTGATTGAGTTTATTTCAACATACACTCACTGGCCCATCAACTAAGTGATATGTAGAAGAAAAATTTGGGTCCCATGTGACCTTTGAATCCTTGGCCAAAGAATTCTTGACCTTCTTTCAACTACCAATTCATCATGACAATGGCCTCGAACTACTCTCGGAATTTAAACAAACCTTCGCCATGAACATCATTGACCACATTCATGAATGGCGCCAACGATGTAGTCTTTACAAAGATGAAGCTACTCCACAACAATGTCTCAATTGGTTCCTCAAATCACGTGTTTCCCTCCTTGCTAAAGATGTGGCTATCACCTTCCCCCAGTCTAAAGAATAAGCCATTAGCAAGGCCCAACAGTTCGAACTCATTTACTCACAGTCAGGGTACTTGTATACAATACTACTTGACGCCCCGAGACCCGTGCCATTTGTTACACATAAAAAATACTCACTTTGATAGTGTCGCAAGTGTCGTCATTACAAAGGTCGCAAGTGTCACATTTTGTTCACAAGGTCACAAGTGTCGCATGTTTCTCACAAGTGTCATAAGTGTCAGGGAGAGCATGATGCCATGATGCCTATGTCGTGCCTATAACGACATGAGGAGAACACTAGAAACACCTCAAACATTTGATTTGGAAGAGGAGAAATGAGTTAGCAGGCTTACAAAACTTTTTCCATCTGAAAGCACCTCAAAAACTGAGTTTTTGGAGGGGAGCGCTCCCCCTTACACTATCTCGGAGCACCGACGCTCCCCTTTACACTGTCAGGTAGCGTTATAAAGATCCTCTGGCCCTTTTGAAGGAGCACTATAGATTTTGAGAGCATTGGCGCCCCCCTAAAGCCTACTAGGGAGCGCTACAACACTCTGGTGGTCCTTTTGAGGGAGCGCTACCTATTCTGGGCAGTGGTTAAGTTGTTGAGATGAATGGGGGAAGGATCCTTTCATTCTTGGGAGGCAGTTGGATTCGAATCCCTAGTCCAGCCATGATCTTAGGACAGATCCTCAACTGAAGGAGGCAAATCCTCAACTTCCCCAAGGATATCTCAAGTGGTTAAAGCCTCTCCAAGGCTATATAAACAAGCTTTCTAATGGTGAAAGAGGAATTGAAAATGGAGAATTACACAAAACTTATGATCTCATAAGTGGTGCTGGAACATAGCTGATTGGGGAAGAATTGCTAGCATGAAACCTATGATCTTATAGGAAACACACAGTCAGCCAAAGGACAGTGATCAGTGAAGCTGTTGTTATCCAGGTTGTGGATATTTCAAGCAAGGGTTAGACGAAGGGGACTTGACGAAGTTGTCGCATTCGCATCTACGATTGTAAGTACTGCTGTCATTATTCTCATCAATATGACACACTTGGCCTGTTTCTTTCTAGTTTGTGTCTGATGTCACATGAACTTATCATTGATAGATAGATCTGTTTTCAAGCTAATATCAATAGAGTAGGAAGTGGTCGTATCTTGTTTGTCTACATGATTCAACAAGGAGCAAAGGATCAAAGTGCAACTCGGAGCGTGCAGGGACAAACATCGATAAAAAGGTACTGCTGTCATCCTTCCTTCTCATGTGTTAGTTTGGATAGATTTGAAAGGAAGTAAGTGTCTAAATTAATCATTTTCTTTCTTAGAGTTAAGGTCAAGCTCTTAGAGGCGATCTACCTATCTGCAGGAAGATTTTCCTACAACACCATTCATCCAGGACAAACGTGGGATGTCTCACTCAGTAGATGGATTGATTGGTACCACTACACACCACAATTCACATCCCCAATAGCCACCAATGTATGGAACCCCTGAATATCCACCTGCATACGGTGGACCCCCTTATTATAATCCTCCCCCTTATCGACACCCCTTGACCTTTCCTCTACCCACCAACGGACCACCACCAGTACCCACAATATGCCCTATAGCTCAACCTAATTCTGGTACCCCCTCCACCTCTGCTTACACCCTAAGCACTAGTGAAACCACCACGCCTTCCTATGCATCCTACGGATCGTTACCACAACATAATCCATACTTTCCATTTCCTGGTCCCCCCCAGCCTATTCCTTCACCACAAGGACAACCACATGCTGGGATTAACTTTGTTCAACCATCTCCCATTCAACAATACCAAAATTTTGAACAGCTGAATATGGCTAATCCATCCCATTAGTCAAACAATGCTAGAAAGAAAGGGAAAAATTGAAACAATAATAATCTCGGACCAGGAGGAAACCAGAACCAACCCCAAAAGAACCAACTTGTAGGGGGAAACTAGAACTAGGGGAACTAGAACCTTCAAGGGGGAAATAACAATAAACGCCAAGGAAAGAACAACAACAATATTCAGACAAACTTCCCTTGTGCCCTTTGTGGTGAGTATGGCCATTATACTCACCATTGCCCCGAAATTGCAGACTTCAAACGGATGAAAGAATCTGGTAATGGACCACATCTTCCAGCCCCACCTGCCCCCCAGCAGGCCCCACAACAATATGTGCAGCACCCACCCCCGGTCGTGTTGCAAAACCCCATACCACATCAAGGGGTGATGAACACCAAACAAGAGATGCACCCTGCCCCACCACATGTGGGACCATATCAGAACCCAGGCACTTTGGCAGATCAAACTATCCTCCTCACTAGTGGGGAAGAGGTCTTTCTACAAACGTGCAGTCATCAATACAACGCACCCTCTGACCTGACTCCCACTACCTCGGAGGCCACCCTAGTCACAACTGGCCCACCTTTGATGATTCCGTGCCATAATACTGAAACACGTCTTCGCATCCCTCACATCCCATTGCGAAGGAATGTCCATAACCCTCAAGCTAGGGCAGCCCACAATTATAGTCTGGTCAATGACTTGGCCCAATCCCCCACTACCATGTCAGTCTTAGAAGTTCTTCAAACCTGTCCTACTCAACGAAAGTCATTAATTTCTGCTCTGGGGGAAGTCGACCCTGCCGATACTCGACTCATCAAATTTGATCTCGATAGTGGAGAACCCCATCACCCCGCTCTTGTCGCTTTTCAAATACTGGTTAAAATCCGGAACATCACCGTTCACCGCTGCATCATTGACAAAGGTGCATCCACATGCATCATGTCCAAAACTGTTTGGTAGAAACTTGGCTCTCCAGAGCTAATACCATCTGCTATTACTCTGAGGGCTTACGATGGACGACCCTCATCTCCCAAGGGGCTCTTCCAAAATGTCCTCGTCAAACTCGGGGGCAAAAATATCCTTATTGACATTGAGGTTATCAATTCCCCACTCGAATACAATATTTTGTTTGGTCGTAGCTACATGTATGCTATGAAGGCAGTCGCCTCTTCTATGTTCCAAACCATGATGTTTCCACATAACGGAAAGATCATTACCATTGATCAAGTATCACATTATGAGCCTAACCCTTCATCAAACATCGATAACATCCTCCCTTTCATCCACACTAATCTAGATTCCTATCCACTCATTGAGATGGTCCCTAGAAGTTTTAAGGACCCATTCTTACTAGGGACATACCACAGAGCACCACCGCTCATCCATCCTTCCGCACAAGTATGTGTAATCTCGCCAAAGGAACAACAACTGAAGATACACTCCCTCCCACCAAGACCCCTTTCATCCGTGATGTCCCACTAGTCACAAAACACCTTCCTCAGGAATCTCCTCAACCTTGTTCATCTCTACCCGTTCATGATCTTCCCCTCCCCCAAGGACATATCCCAGTTTGGGAAATAGTCCTCCAAGCCATTACCCAAATCCCTTTCTTTTACCCCCCACTGGGTGTACAATATTTCCAACTAGCTGCAATGCTCACCCTTCCTAACATGGTGTTGGCAATCCCAGTATGGTATCTACATCCACCTGAGATGGTCCCTCAACCATCCCTCCCTCCCCAAATAGAAGGAATCCTGATGTAGATTCCCATACTTACCCCCACCGTCCCACCCACACCCCCACTCGTTAGCACCCCTGCTACAGTTGGGGGTAGACGAAAAAAGAAGGAGCCCACTGCTCCACTTCCCCCACGTGTCCAACCTCCTTGCGTGCTATGCGAGAAAGATGGACACCCCACCAAAAAGTGCCCATATCTCCCTAAGTTACGTAATCTCATTCAACTCCCTTGATCATCACCATCGCTCATCGCTTCCTCCAGTACTGTTGATATCTCCCAGAACATAAGTAGTAAAGGACTGTGAACCAAATTTTCATGCGCCATCTATTCAGAATATGGCCATTACACACACCATTGTCCAACGTTACCTCAGTTCTAGCAGATGCTAACAACCATACGCCAGAGATTTCAGCAAGAACCCACCCCAACACATGTCACCAAAATCCATTATGTCATGGCCTCAGTCAACGAACATATGATATGTCCTTTCTCTCTATGTGAATCACTTGATCATTTCACATATCAATGTCCTATGATCATTGAATACAGGAGTCGCCAACTGGCCCTTATTCAAAATCATACACCCCCTCCTCCAGCAGAACCAGTGAGTACCCTTACCCCATCACTGGATATGGTTCATATCTCTCCACCGAAACCTGAGGCACTCCCTACTCCCCCATGGTTCCTAGATGATTTATATGAGGATTTACCTCCAAATCCCCCCAATTCTCCAATTCATTTCCCCACGGAAATTCTACACCCGACTACCATTTTCAACCCACATTATCTCGATATTTGGTTTATGTCAAGTGAACCATCGTAACCTCCTTATGATACCCCCTCTACATTTTCACCACTAGAAAACAACCCCATAATGAAAGTCACCAAAGTCACTCCTTTCGATCCCCTATATTCTCGACAGTTTCACTGCGACGAAGACATCCTTGAGGAGTTAACTAAACCCGATTTCCCATGGGATGTGCTCCACCACAGAGCGCTTTTTCCTTCACAGGAAGTCGTCATGCCTCTTAACCAAAACCCCATCTACGCAGTTGAAACCAAAGATTTTCTCCCATTAGGGCATATAGATTGGTTCAAAAACCCTATCCCTGCCCCCGACTCTTTTGAAGAAGGCAATATGACCAATATTCCCCCCACCATCAAAATCGATATTTCCATCAAATTTGGAGTCATAAAGGAAATTACCTTTGGCACCGCATGCTCTCCTGAAGAAATCACCGCCTACAAATCTCTCTTCCAGGAATACCGGGACATCTTTGCCTGGTCCTACACAAAGATGCTCGACCTTGATCCCTCTATTCTCGAACATCGTATCGACACCTGGCCTGATATCACACCTGTCCGTCAAAAGCAACGTCCATTACACCCATCCAAAGAAGCAACCATCAAGGCCGAAATTGAAAAATTACGCGCTACAGGGTTCATATACCCCATCACATATACGTCATGGGTCTCCAACCTTGTCCCTGTCAACAAAAGACAGGGCACTATCTGTGTTTGTATAGAATTCTACGATCTCAATCACGCCTATCCCAAAGACAACTTTCCAATTCCCTTTATCAACCTAATTATTGATGATTGCGCCAGTCATGAGGCTCTTTCCTTCAAGCACGATTTATCTGGCTACAACCAAATTCAAATCCACCCAGTCGATTAGTACAAAACCACATTCACTACCCCCTGGGGAACTTTTGCGTATCGTGTCATGCCTTTCGACCTCAAGAATGCACCATGACATACATTTTTCATGATCTCGCTCAAATCATTCTCGCCTACTTGGATGATCTCACTGCTCGCTCCAAAAAATGCACTCAACATCTTAGTGATTTACGAATCAATTTCCAATGGTGTCATCAGTACAACATCTGCTTGAACCCCCTCAAGTGCGTGTTCTGCATCACTACTGGCCACCTCCTTGGGTTTATCATTTCCCAATGTGGCATTACAATTGACCCCCTCAAGGTCCAAGCCATCACGAAAATTCCCCCACCACAGAATTTGCGCCAACTGTAGAGCCTACAAGGCAAAGCTAAATTTTTACGTCTCTTTGTCCTTGATTACACCACTCGGGCACATGGTTTCCTTCACCTATTACGTCATGATATCCCATTCCAATGGGATGAACATGCCCAAAACACTTTTGATGATCTCAAAACGGCCCTCTCAAATTCCTCGTTGATTAGTTCACCCGACTATAATCGTGATTACATCCTCTATATCTCGGCCTCAACCGTCTCAGTAGCAGGAGTTCTCGTCCAACTAAGGGATGATGATCATGAGCATCTCCTTTACTACATTAGTTAAAATATTTCAGGGATACCCCTAAAATACAACCATGAAGAAAAACTAGCTCTTGCGGTTGTCCTCGCAGTCCAAAAATTGTGCCATTACATCTTGCTTCGAACTACCAAAGTTGTCACAGATTCCAACCCAATGCACTACTTTCTCGGCTGTCGAAAAATCAATGGAAAATTTTCCCGATGGATCGTCATCCTTTAGGAGTACGACCTCAAATTTTCAACACCCAAGAGAAAGAAATCCCTCATCCTCGCTGAACTCATTACGAAACTTCCCTCCGATACTACCAGAACCCCGTCAATACAAAATTCTTTCTGAACATCTCTTCTACATCCCCTTGGATGACCCATGGTACGACGTTATTCTCGTCTACCTCCGAACAAATAAATTCGGAGACCACCTTTCCCGAGATGATCGTCAATGCATTCATCACCAGGCCCCCCGCTACCTACTTATCAATGATATCTTATATCGACGCGAGGTCGACACTGTACTCTGTCGATGTTTGACTATCAACAAGGTTGATCGAGTCTTGAACGACTGACATAGTGGCACTTGCAGGCGCCACCTCTCAGGAATATCCACCGCTCAAAAAATCATTCGTCCCGGTTAGTTTTGGCCTACAGTGTTTCACAATTGCATCAATGTTGTGAAGCCATGTAACAACTGTCATCTTTACGCCAACAAAGAACGAGCACCACCTGCTCTTCTACACCTGGTCATTACGACCGACCCCTTTTTCAAATGGGACATAGACTTCATGACTTGCAACCCTCCATCCAAAAATCGACACAAATATATCGTCATGGAAGTCGATTACTTCACCAAGTGGTCTGAATCCATGCCTACATTTAACAACACCATTGATACCGTAGCACGCTTCTTCTTCAACCACATCATTTCCCTCTTTGGACTTCCTTTACAGCTAGTCTCTGATCACGGGAAACACTTCAAGAATGAGATCTTTGTCGAACTCTCCTCTTAGTTAGGCTTCTCCCATGAGTTCTCCTACCCATACTACCCTCAGTGCAACAGATAGGTAGAGGCACTCAACAAGGTCCTTAAAACCATGTTGCAGCGCACGGTTAACAAACATAAGACCAATAGGCACCATATGTTATTTTCTGCGCTCTGGTATTATCGCACGGTAGTGAAAAATGACACTGGTTTCACACCATTTCATCTATTCCACGTGGTCGAGGCCATTCTTCCCATCAAGTGCGAAATTCCCACCTTATGCACCGTTATTGAGCTATTACCTGCCACTACTCCAATGGAACAATGTTTGTTGAACTTAGAGTCCTTGGATGAAGATCGTCGGTCTTCATTACAGAACAATGAGGCAGCCAAAAAATGATCTAAAGCCACTTTTGATCTCCATGTCAACCTTCCCTCATTCAATGAAGGTGACCTCATCCTTTCTTACGATATCACTCATGATACCCTTGGCCATGGAAAATTCGAGTCACTATGGCATGGACCTTACATCATCCAGCATTGCCTCACTAAAGGCACATACATTCTTGCCTCTCCCCAAGGCCACCCTCTCAAAGAACCCATCAACAGGTTATACTTAAAGAAATTTTACGCCTGAGCGTAGCCATACTACACTAGGATTTTTTTTTTTGTATGCTTTTTTTTAGAGTTTTTAATCTTCTTTCTCCCATACCTGCGGCATCTATCACCACACCTGGGCAGTCTCGGCCGTGAAGTAATGGCCACCCTCTCCACCACCATGACAAACTAGGATTGTCGACCACCGCCTCAGTCACGGCTCTCGCACACTAGGTGCGACCAACAACACTCTAGGGTGCAACATCGACACCCTCTCCAAAAACCATGCAACCAAGATCGACCCAAAGGAAAAATCCCCCAAGTCAGAAATATGACACCTGTCCAGCTACCCCACCATATTGGCATGGAGCATCATGCCCCAGGAAAAATGTTCACTGGCCAATGCCTGCTCCATAATACTCAACTGACCTCCACTGATCCATTGAGTCACAAGAGACCCATAAACTCTCACAACCATCATTGCCACGCAACGATGAACAAGGGCCTCCATCGCCCCAATACTCACCATGGAGCCTGACATGAAGTTCTCCCTCGTACAGTACCTCCATCCTAAGACAACCAACTGCCCATCCCCAGGTAGTACAGGCTCCGTCGGTAAGGGACTCCCCCAAAAAGGGAGCCCTGTCAGAAAATATATATTCTCCACCGCATTGAAGGCCAGCTGCTCACCCCACACCATAAAGCATTGTAGATACAGACTCCACATCTTAATCAAGAAATACAATAGATACTCCTGGACCCATATCAGGGGGCACTCAAAGAACTTCAACAACCCACAAGCTGCCAAAGTATCGTGGACCATTGGCTCCTCATTGGTCACTGCCTCCCTAAGAAGTGGCCAATCTCTCTCTCTCCAATGAACCGGCATCGTCCAAATGATCACCTGCATCCACATATACAACACTTGATCAACAATCATAACCCATAAAAAGATCAAAATCTCCATAAAAGATGAGTTTTTACACCCTTCAACTTTGCCTCACAGGCGCGACTGCTTTTCCCAGAGGCGCTCATAGATGCGCGCCTGTTCATCCCCCAGTCACACACTCATGCACAATTTTTGTCCATAGAGAGGTGCATTCATGCACCCCTATCACACATATAGGTAAGCATCATAGTGTTCCTATTCACTACACAACTGTGCACGCATTCAGAGCTGTTAGGGGCACAGATGAGCATGCATGCATTGATGTGACTTACACAGGTGCGCATGCCATGAGCACCTGTTTTACCCATTAGGACACCTCCATGCGTGAATGACCGAATTACAGGCATTCACCCATGTGCGAACATTTCTCGATTGCCTACGCACTGGGGGGCCCACACCCACAAAATCCCCTGTACGACCCTCCGTACAGGCCCTACCCAAAAACATAAACCCTAATTCTATGCAGGAGGATACGAAAACCAACCTGAAGCTCTCTAATCTTGACTCGACTATCTCGATCTCCCATAATCTCCCAATATCCTCTACAATCACTCGTCCACTAAATAAGACAGCAGGTACAAATGAGGTGAAATTATGGACCCTACAACTATATATAGTCCATTTTTCCAAACTTCCAGACTCATTTCCGGGAGCTCCGGGTGTCCTTTTTTCAATCCGTCTTCAGCCACGGGATCAAGACCCCATCACCTACACCATTCCCTTCCCCAAGGAACTTTCCATCCTTTACCCCCAGGGGGCATTGTTCTCATCTAACACTCAGGTATGCATGATTACATTCACATATTATTGAATAACTGTTATATGATCTTTCTCTTCAGATATTGTTCACGTCGGGTATTCGGTTTTCATGTGTGCAGGTACTTGATCATTACAAATCATAGGTATCCTTCCAAGTATATTATCAACACTGGCATGTAGTCATCCCCTCTGAATATCAAATGCATCTCCAAATAGCTATTAGTTCACCCATGGACCAAAAATTCATTTCCAAAAGGCCCAAAACTATACAATCAACAATGAAATCAACATTCTCTAAGACTACACAATGAGTGCGCGCACATGCACCATTCAAAAACGTAGGAAAAAGAACACATGCGCACGATGCACGACTGTGGATGAAAAAAACCACGCATCCCTCAAAACGATGCATTTATGATATTGGTCGGCCTCCCACCCACTTCTGGATTAGCTTCCAAGTTGATTTGACATCCAAATCTCAGCTGAATCTACCTAGATGGCTAGTCAAAGACCTAAGGGTTCCCTAAATGGCCCCTTGTTCACACTAAAAGCTGGTTGAATAATGCCTCAAAGTTATGCTATAAAAGGAAGCCATGGGTGCACTACATTTTCAAGGAATTCATTTGTATTGTTATACTGTTGATATTCTCTTGGAGGATCCTCTTTCCTCGTCAAGAGTATGCTAGCACCATTGCACTTAGCCATTCATATCACCTCTAGAATGAATGTGCTTTGGATTTTCTTAACCATTTCATTCTATTGGATTAATGAGAGGGGGGGTGAATCAGTAATAGCATAATTATAATTCTTTTTCTTCAAATGTTATATCAATGTAGAATTATTATCCAATAATGAGTAGTAAGAAATAAAGAATCAGACACATATACAGTACACTAGTGTTTTACATGGAAACCCAAATCGGGAGAAAACCACAAAATTCTTTTTCTTATATGTCTTGAAGAATTATATTCATTGGAAGCACCAACTTCTTTTGTTTTCCAACTGCAACTGGAAGGAGGCTCCAACCCCCTAGTTTCTCAGGCTACAACCTAAGGGAAGCTCCAACTCCCCAATTCTCTAGTTACAACCAGAAGGAGGCTACAACCCCCAATGTTCTCCGGCTACAACTGGAAGGTGGCTAAAACCACCTGTCCTTGCCCCGTCCTACCACCCTAAAGTAGAAGTAGAATGATGGAACCACTGTCACACTATCATTGTGAGATATACCGCTGTAAACCTATACCAATAAATCTGAACCATGCATCAACCTGTACCTCAACCTGTACCATAAACAAGTGCATCAACCATGCACCAACCTGTAATCAACTTGTACCATAAACGAGTGCATCCAATCATGTACCAAGTATGTACCAATCATATGTCAACTACTCATCAACTATAACTCATCAATATGTACCCACATCATCAACTATACACCTCATGTATGTGCGCCAACTCATCAACTACTTGTCCTAACCATGTACTCAACATGTACCACAACCAAAAGACCTCATCAATTTCATCCTCCAAATATGATTTGTAGCTTTGTAATAGACTCGGTGTATATGATCAAATTCCTGCAAACCTTCCTTAACTTTGAAAACAAGAGACTAGCATTTTCATCAAACTTTTCTTTAGTCTCACATGCCTAGTTTTGGATTAGTCAACAACCCTAACTTGAAGTAATCATAACTTTGAACCTGTAATGTATAAAGATCTGAAACTGATACACAATGTTCTTCAGTGTGTTTAATGCAATTCTTCCAAGTTTCACTACTTGTAACCTCTCAGAAAATGAGTTATAGCAAAAATGGCATACCTTGTTGAATTCTAGATTATTCTAGAGAGAGACCTTGTAGAGCATGCCCCGCACAAAATATTTGATTAAATGATATAAAAATGTTACACAAAATAATACAGACTATACCCTAACCAACACATTTTGTCTCACTAAATTTGTATCTGTTATGAAGAAGTTATGACGTTTTTACCCGAAACACCCGATTTTGACTAGTTTCAGGACTGGCCACAAACCCTATTTTCCACGGAGTGTAACTCCCAAAATACAATGAACCACAAGATGAATCTTTTTTCATAGATACTTGGATATGTTTTCTCACTTGCATAGAAATTTTACGGTCTGAATCATTATATAAAAAGCGTTATAGCGAAAATGGTGAGATGACCTGTAAATAACATACCTTAGAAAACACCATCAAAAAAATGTATCCTTCCTTGCATTTCGGCCTTCTTTTCTTCACCTTCACTTAGAATTCTGGTTTAGATATCCTTGGTTACCTCATACGCATATAGATATTCAATATTCTCAAGTGTGATTCAAATGAGAGAGCCTTGCCTCTTATTTATACTCTCCAAGTAGCTTCCTTAAAAACATCTTCTAGGTCACTTGGCCCACTTTCCTTATTTTAGGGTTTGGTCCACTTCTAAT
>ML796025.1:130998-141516 GCA_009831015.1 Picea engelmannii | reverse complement strand
ATGAGGGTCCTCCAACTTCGTAAGGCCATAACTCTCAAACCGTGAGGAGTTATGTGATGTTCTACATACCACCAGAAATGGAATGACATGTACTATCCATATAGAATAGTATTATCTGAAAATAGATCATAACTCATACCGTTACCCATCAAACAAACTTGGGTCCATTACCCAAACTTGGGGTCTCCAACTTCTCATGGCCATTACTCTCTAACCGTGAGGGATTATGTGACGTTCCACATACCACCAGAAATGAAATGACAAGCACTATCCATATAGGATATGTTCCCTAAAAAAATCACTTTCCTTCATCTCATTATTCCACAATTAAGCATGGGTTCTCTTACTCCACAAAGCGTCTTCCCGTGAGGGCTTTCACCATAAGGGGACCACTTTGGAGTTCATACATATTTAATTCTTATCAACCATGACAAAACAATAATGAGTCATATTTACATCAAACAATATTGGGTCCATTACCCAAGCCTTTGTGCTATGGGGATTTCTTCAAGGGTTCACATTAATGACAACCAACCTTAATCAACACATTATAGTTCCTCATTTGTAAGAAGAGCTCAATATTTGGGGGTCCAAGATCCCTCCCGTGGAGGAAGAGGTGACCCAAAGTCTCCCTTTCTCTTTGGTGTTTTCTTTCCACTAATACAATCCTTTCCATTGGTGGCATGAGTCTTGTTTGTTCCTTGTTCTTATGTACTATAGTTTAATTGTTTTTATCATTCTTAGTTTAATTATTTTCTTATCTTTTATGATTTATCTTTCTAACCCTTTCCTTTACTATTGTCTTGCCTAGATGACCCAACTGGGCTTGTAAGCACCATTATTTTTCTCATTTAGGTGTCAAAAGAGGTGCAAAAACAACAATATTTCCCGGGAGCATGGGCTCAGATGTTGCAACCCCGACTCCCTTTCTTGGCTACGCTTAATTGTCTAGACTTGTCAAGATTAATGAATGATCCAGTGTGTCATGATCCGTCATGCCCCCCGTCCCCACCAAGCTTCCTTCAGACACTCTGAAATTCGAGGGAAAGACTGGTGAGGATATAGGTGATCATGTTACTAATTTTCATCTTTGGTGCTCGTCCAATTTTATTAATGACGATTCTATTCATTTGAGATTGTTTCAATGTAGCCTCATGGGGCTTGCAGTGAAATGGTACATTGAGTTACCAGGGGGAACGTATGGAAACTTTAACCAGATGATTTTAGTATTTCTCAACCACTTCCAGTTGTTGGTTCATTACGATGCCGACATAGAAATTTTTTCATCCCTACGCTAGGATAAATCCACCCATATCTCAGACCATATCCAATAGTGGCATAGACAAAAGAGGTTGATAAAATCCTACATTCCTCTAGAGTTCATGTTGGAATGGTTTCTTAAGT
Organism: Picea engelmannii; assembly: GCA_009831015.1. Taxonomy (NCBI): domain Eukaryota; kingdom Viridiplantae; phylum Streptophyta; class Pinopsida; order Pinales; family Pinaceae; genus Picea; species Picea engelmannii. Next base: position 140,112 of record ML796025.1, on the reverse strand, counting down.
CTTTATTGCCTTATATTTCGAAGGATGTTTCTACATCTAGGGTAACATATGAAGAGGAAGAAATTTTCATATCCCAACAATTGGATCTCATATATGCTCTATCTGGGATGTTATAGAAAATTATTCCCAACACACCGAGGTCAAATTATGACACAGGACAAAAGCCCGGGCCTCATGTCGATGACATTATTGGCTCTGCAAATACTAAGTTTGCATAATTGGTGACGAACCAGTTGTCTCTAAGCCAGTCTGTAGCATGACCAACTTCATCTACATCCTCTACTCCCACTCAGTCCATGGATGTGCATTTTGTACAGTTTTCGACCAACCCAAATGGTAACCAACAACCACGAGGGAATAGAAGGAAAGGACATGGTAATAATCGTAAGGGTGGGAGGAATAATAATTATAAGAAAAACAAGGACAACACTAACAATGATAAATTGAGTGTTAATGTTGGTGCGGGAAAGAAATAAAAGAGGAAGGTGAAGTTTTCTTGTAAAATTTGTATAGATGATCACCTTAACCACTTATTCCCAAAACTTGAGGAAGTGGTGAGGCTCTTATATCAATCACCTGTTGTGTTGACCAATTTGTTTCCACATAATAAACACATGGCCTCAAACTCCTCTAATGACGAAAATGCGTCGAGTAGGAATCAAAACCCCTTGGTGCCTGATGGTGACCTTCTATGTGTAAATATGGTCAAGTCTCAGATTCATGTAGCCATTATATTTCATGATTACAGTTCTTCACATACTATTCCCAGTCTAGAGTCTCCCCCTCCTCTAGAAACACCTTTGCAGATCAAACATACATAGCCTCCACCTTGTATTCCGAAAGGAGTGCTAAAACTCTCTACCCACAACCCTAATTCCAGAGCTTCCTGAAACTATTTGATTGTCGAAGATCTAGGTCAAAACCCTTGTTTGATGTCAGATTTGGAGGTGCTCCAAATGTGTCCTTCAGAAAGGAACGCCTTGTTATATGTTTTATGATCTCTAGACCCATGTGGCTCTAAGGTTATCAAGTTTGACATCATGGATGTTAAGCCTCACTTTCCTTATCATGTGGCCTTTCAAATCCATGTGTATTACTCGAAGTATACCATCAAATGTATTGTTAATGATGAAGGTGCTGCAATGTGCGTGATGTCCCTAACCTGTTGGAGAGCCATTGGATCTACAACCCTCTCTCAATCTCTGAATATGTTGACCGCATTTGATGGTCATTCTTTCCATCCCCAAAGAATTATTCCCACCTTTCTAGTCCAGTTAGGTGGAAATACAATGCAAGTAGATGTCGAGGTGGTTGATGCACCCCTTGACTATAATTTATTGCTAGGGCATAAATGGACTTATTCCATGACCGCAATCATGTTGTCTATTTTCCACACTTTATGTTTTCCTCACGAAGGGAAAATTGTGACGATCGATCAGTTATCCTTTGCGCATGCTATTCCCAATGCATTAGTTGGACCTTCGATCCCAGTGATCGACAATTATCAACCGAAAACTGAGGATATTGGTGTCAGAATGTGTTCCTCCCTCATGGGTACCTTTGATTTCATGGCACCAGTTCATCACATTTATGCCATGTCTGGTAGGTATTCTTCATCGGTGAGGTATGTTCCTTTCCGTACTTCGTATTTCAACGATCCTTGGACCCTACCTTCCCCGACCATGTCTTGTGAAGGTCATTCAAACAATGGGATGGAAATGCCACTGTCAACAACAAATATAGCATATCAGGTTCTTCTTGACTCTACTACTGACCCGAATCCTATCTTCTTGCAAATGGTCAAGGACGATCTTGTTCTTGAGCCCATATGGGCCACCTCATCATATTTTTCACATGATTTCCTCGATGATACTTTACCTTCGGATGAAGCCATCGTAGAGGCCATGAATAGTCCTTATAGGCCATGGGATGATATGCAACATCGCTCTTACTTCCTCCCAAAACTTGCTAGGATCAACAAGAAGTTGAGTTTGTTGTTAATGACTGTCACAATGGGGCTTGTGGTGGTCATCTATCTAGGCTTGTAACATCCCAAAAAATATTGCGAGCTGGATATTTTTGGCCGTCAATTGTTAAAGATTGTGTTGAAGCAGTCAAGAAGTGTCACCCTTGCCAAGTGTTTTCTCAGAAAATGTGCTCGCATCCATCCCTTGTTCACCCAGTCATTACCGTCGGTCCCTTCACTAAGTGGGGGGTGGATTTTATGGATTGTAACCTATCTTTGGGTGGGGGGCATAAGCATATTATCGTGGACATGGACTACTTCACTAAATGGGAAGAGGCCATTCTTACTATTAAATCTGATGGTAATATTGCATCATTTTTCGTGTTGAACCAAATTATAGCCCGATTCAAAATCCCTAGGGATATTCTCACTGATCATAGAAGTCACTTTCATAATGAAATGATGAAGTAATTAACATCAAAACTGGGGTTTAATCATGGTCATTCTTCCCCTTACTATCCCCAGCAAAATAGACAAGTAGAGGCTATGAACAAATCTCTCAAGACCATTTTGCAAAAAACTATCAGCCAGAGAAAATATGACTGGCATCTAATGCTTTAACCTGTGCTTTGGGCATACCAAACCTCAGTTAAGACTTCCACCAGTATTTCTCCTTTTCAGTTAGTACATGGTGTGGATTCTATCCTTCCAATTGAATGTAAAATCCCTTCTCTCATACTGGCAGTTGAGATCCTATCTGACACTTCCGATCTTGAAAAACGTCTCGTACACCTAGAGCATCTAGATGAGAAACATCAAGACGCCTCTATAGCTATCGAAGTGAATAACAGATCTGTTAAGGTGAAGTATGATAGGTCTGTCTATCCTCAAAAATACATTGAGAGTGACTTGGTCCTATTGTATGACCAAGCCAAAGAACCGTTGGGGGTAGGCAAATTTAATACCATGTGGCACGGTCCTTATATCATGTGATGTGTTTTGGAAAAAGGATCACATGAGTTAGAATATTATAAAGGGAATATGTTGGATGAGCCCATAAATGGGATCTACATGAAGAGATATTACGCCTGAGCCCTCAATATTGGGCACGACTCTTTGTATACTAGTGTATCTTAGTGTATATATATATTTTCCTTTATGTCGTCGGCTTGCTTATTGAGTTTTCCCTTGGTTGGAAGATGTCAACGAAGTCTTCAGTTTACTTAGGATTCACAGATGGTTCCAGTCATCATACATGGAACTTGGCTTTAGCCGCTTGGGTCATTTACTTACTCAAGGGTCAACTGGTGTCTTCAAGTGGCATTTGTCTAGGGTCATCAATGGATAATGTGGTTGAATATAACATCGCTATAGATATTCTATGCGACGCCATTTCACATGTTGTTCAGTATTTAGAAGTTTTCTTGGACTCCCAGTTAGTATTATGTCAGTTGAATGACAGTTACCATGTGTGAGACCCTACTCTTCTCCGACGATTCCTACGGGTACGACTTTTGGAACGACATTTTGATTTTATTACTTATAATCACATACCTAGAAGTTTTAATTATGTATCTGATGCATATGCTAATAATGTTTTAGATTGTCACTTGTCACATAACTAAAGTAAATAAAACACATCCATCAATGTACACATTGTAACATATATAAGTAAAACCGAAGACCAATGTTTTTATATTTCATCTCTCCAAAAAAAATGGTTTCATAGTACAAAATGGGTCTCACACCCTCAAAATACATATATGGGTGATACATATAATTGTTACAAGCAAAAAGACTCTATGGCATGGGGTAAACCACAAAATACGGAAATGACTGCAGAAATCAACTCTAATGTCAAGTATTCTATATAAACAAATATGCTAACAAGACAAGATAAATATCCTACCTCATCCAAAAGCTCAATGAAGTCCATCGTTGATCACTTGACTCAAAGAAATACACCTGCAACTTGTCCTCAACAACCAAGATACACAAGCATATGGTGATAATATGTAAAGTTAGCACATATAATAGTATAATGTATCAATATTCATAAAAAATGTTCCCATGGAATAATAATTCAAATATTTTTAAGACATTAATTGGATGAGAAAAGATTATTTCTATTAAAATGTAATCAACATAAGTGTATGAATGAAAAAATTATGTGTCGGCACATTCGAAACCGAGAAAATATGTCCCTTCTAGTTGGGCCTCCACCACTTGAATCCTCCACCAAAGGCAAGCTCATAAAAGAGAGATAATCAGGTTCTCTATCAAATAGGGAAGAGGTTGGGGGATGAACAATGTGTTTAGACTTAAAAGGACAAGGGATGCAGACTCTATATGAAGTGAATAATTTCTCTAGAGTAACTTTGCTCTCAAAGTTGAATTCTTTTCTTTTTTTTCCACTTCTTGGATATGGCCCATTTATAGCCTTCAAATGTAACTGAAGTGCCAAGTCGGAACGTTTCCAGTATATGGAAGGTCAAGGATCATGGATCTCATGATGTGACATGGAAACCCGACACTATTTTTTAATTTTGATCACAAAACCCGATGTAGGTGGGATGTAATGGTGGAACCTGCATATACACATGTTGTATAGTTGTTAGGGCACATATATGTGGAATTTTTTTTTTTTTATCTCTCGGATTTGCAAAAAGGAACTTCAAGTCTGCATAGGGAAATGGAAAAAGGTATTCTGAGCAAGTTTGCATGTGGTGATGAAAATTTTGCTATAAAAATAATGACCATGGCATCTATGCCTATGGCACCAGATGTGTATCATATAGCATACTATAGAATTTGCGAGACGTTGGAAGAGTCACACCCATGCACAAGGCACACCCACCACCTGTCTCTACATATCCTCTGGTAGATCCTCCACCCGAACCATAGGAATCCAATGTGTCAAACGAGACAAGCTCCCCTGCAGATTTTGTAGCACTCTCTCTGCATCTCCTCCTGCTAGCTCATCTCCCTGGTTCCTCCACCGATGTCGTGGGAATCCATCTGGTCATCGTGGACCCACATCTGCATCACAAAGTAATTGTCAATAATTGATACCATCCAAAAATATTTGTGTTTTTTATTCTTTTTGAAAAACACAAAAAAATGAAATATATATAAAAATTGTTTCATACATATATCACCATAGGCAGAGTTTGGTGGTTGTGGCATATCTGGATCTCCTCTATATTCAATCCCAACATAAGGGTAGCCATCTATGGCTATCAATTGTCGATACCACTAGAAGAAGAATGCATCATTGTAGGGGGTTGCCACCCTACGACCTCCTAACCGCCTCATCACCTCGGTCGACCGTGACATGGCTATATCGCACGGTCAATGTGGAACTCTCTTGACTCTAGGGCTCAAGTCTGGAACCCGATCAAATAAAAAACTACACAATATAGATGTGAACCCGAAGTTTTTTTTCCTCCCTTGTTTGCATTCTATCGGTTGGCTCTTCATATTATCCAGTAGTGAGGTGCACTAATCATAAACCATGGGTCGTAAACACTCCACTATGTAAAACATGAGTGGCATTGATGCCTAGTGCAACGCGATCGACCTTGTGATCCATGTAAGAATGAGAACGAAGATATTCAAATGCAGGTTCTCGATCTCCCTAATGGGGATTTGGCGCCCTAATTTTTCTGTGACTGCATCATAGTGAGTGGCAATGTAATCCTCTATGTTCATACCACTCTGAGCCCCCTGGGCTTTGAGGTTCACCACCTCACCCTGACGAGACATTATTGTAATGAAATACATGTCATCTACTTCAATCCTCAATGATTTTGCATCAATATTGAAGGCCTCTGTATCTGGATCTTAGAAGTTTACTAGCATTTGGAGCAATCTCACTTGAGCCCTCATTCCTTTGAGAGCCCAAAACTTGTAAATCCCACATTTTTTTAGTGTTAATTGGGCCTATGCATCTCTTTCCACTACTACATCTACTTCCTCATGATGTCTCTCTCTCTCCATTTAAGTACCATCCTGCAAAAGGAAAACACTTTTTTTAGTCAAACTCTTTAAAAAACTTATTTGCGGACTTGTACGCGAGCTGCAGTGTTAACAGTCGCATGTACGACTAGATATATGCATGCATGATTTCCTTTTCCCATGTAAATGTCTACATATATGCGACCCTATAAACTATAGCTCATGTACACCCTATTTCATAAATTGCGCCCTCAAATCCTCAAAAATTGGGGACTTAATTTGAAATTTAAACCACTAGAAATGAGGAGGAGGGAAAGACAACTTACTTGGTCTAGACATTTTTGAATTCCATCCCTCATATCTCCCACAATCGACACTTTAATATCATGGGAAAATTGGTCCAAAATGCACTATGTGGGTAAAAAAATCAAATGGTATGGTAAAATTAGTTATTTTTACTATTAGTAGAAAACGTTTACCCACTTTACATAGTTTATGCTTATTTTTTGACCTAATGGACTGATAGAGTAGTGGAAGGAGTTGGTTTTGATGGTTTTGTCCAGGTTTTTTTGCGGTTTCTAGCATCATGTCCCCCGTCGTGACTTCAGCATGTATTTTCTTTTACCATCATATAGGATAGGTCGTCACTCCATTTTCCATTTCTGCATTATCGTATGACTGTAATTCACATGCCTTAGGTACATACCCATTTATTAGTGACAAAGAACCTTCTTACTTCTATTAGAAGTGTCGTTATTGAGTGGTAGAGACCTACCAAATATGGGTGCCCTAGTTATAACCTTTATGACATTTGGTGCCCATGCATAGATTATTTCATAAGACCGGGAGTCCCTTATAGTTCCAATATGAATTTGTGTTTGAACCTCATATTCTTACTCATAATCATTCTGAACTATACCTGTGGGAATTCCACCGAGTCTTAGTTAATCTCTTTTCCAACTCTGTAAAAAAATGAAAATATTTTCGAGTGAACTTGTCTCTTTCACACTCGCTAATTGGATTTGAAACGATGTCTATTTGGTGTAAGTTTAACTCTTTTTCAGACCAGGTAGACTAATTTTGAAAAAGGAATACTCTAGTCACTAGTGGATAGAAGAGTTCTCCTAGGTATTGTTTTATACTTTTTTGGGTCTAGGGGACTAAATTTACAAAAAAGGACATTCTTTGGAGTTAAGTTGTAATTGCATTCCTTTATCCTCCTTGCAGTATTGAGCCTATTTTTGGTTCCCACTTTCTCGCTATAAGCCTATTGTTGGACATACTTTCATTGATGTAATTTCATTGATGTCACCAGTTGATGACGCACATGAAGCTTGGAAGGGAAAGTGCAGTGTAGAAACATGATCGTGATCGAAATCCCCACATGACAAACTATGACGGTTGGATACACAAGCGCTAGATCAAGGGCAGATATTGATTGCGGAGTGTGAAGGGAGAATTAAACTACACATTGTTTCTAATCCTGCAATTAGTATAGATGATCAAATATCATTGAATCAAATATCGACGACTATGGATGATCCACCAACAATCACACAACTTCAAATTGTGGAGTTTGGGTGACGAACTAAACCACAGGCTAGCTATGGTTCCGCAATCCACATCGACCGTTGGATCAAGTTGAGTGGAAGGACAGAGTAAGTCATGAACCATAGATCATGGAAATGACATACACATGGTTAGCCCGACTTTGACCACTTTGGGTAAAATCGATCGAAGTGTGCATGAAGCAATTTTAGACCAAGTTCCAAAGTAAACATGAGTCATCCGATCGTAGGTAACTTTTTGGGAAAAAGAAGAGTCATTGGATTTAAACCAAGGAAAATCAACATCACAGGAAGATTGAGTCATCGATCTAAGTTCACGATCAATGAATAACATTCATTTTGGGTTAAAAGTTATGAGGAGGTTACACTTCGAGTAAAATGAGAAGTAAGAAAGACAAAGGCCGGAGCCCTGAATTAAATGAGGACCATCGGATCTGGACAATACATGATGATCGTTGGATTAGAATAGTGGTCAAACTTTGACGTTGACCACTTCGGGAAAAAAGGGTTGAGAACAAGTAAGATCACCTAAAGGCTGAAATCCTGAAGTAAATGAGGACCATCCGATCTGAAGAACACTTCGGGAAATATCCCGACCGTCGGATCTATTGGGTATGTGTTATGTGTTATATTTTTTTCCATGGAAAACATGTCACATATTTAGGTGGTTTTTCGGCACATGGTTTCTTGGCCGATGGTTTTCTATTTCCAGTTAAGGAATTAGGCTTGTTGACTAATCCAGGTCATTGGGTTAGGGTTTTGGATGACGCCAGCTCCTATATGTATATTTTATTATAAACAATGTATCACAATGAAAATATAGAATATGTTGGTTTTCCCTGTTTGGGTTTCCAGGGGAAAAATCTTTGTGTAATGTTTCTATTTTCCATTGAATATTTTATGTTCTTTTACTGAATATTTGTTTGCAGTAAATATTGTACAAGGTTAAAATCAAAAGGATCAAGAAAAGTAGAAGGATAGGATAAGCTAGGCAAAGGCCTCAGATCCCAAATACCTGAATTCTCGACAGTCATTGGATCATGTTAAGCCTTTTCGGGTTAAAGAATGACCATTAGATGAAGTCAAGTTACTCGAGGTTTACACTTTGAGGAATCTCACTTTGGGAGAACTGGGAAGTGGAGAAATCAAATTACCCGAAGTCCCGAAGGATAAATTCTCGAAGTGGACATGAGTCATCCGAGCTGAGGAATACTTCAGGAAGTATCCCGACCATTAGATCCAGGAGAAGAACATGTGCCACATGAGGAGATCTACGTCAGCAAGGACACATGGCATAATAATATGAAGACAAGTTTCAAAGTGACGTTGGAATTTCAGGTATGCATGAGTCACAAATCTAAGTGACATGTGACAGCCACTCAGTCAGTGCCATGTCAACAAGTTATGTCACTCGAGAGTTTATCCACCAGAAAATGCCTGAAGTCTCAAAGTTCCAAAATGAATAAGAATCATTCATCGTGCAAATAACATCCAACCATCTGATCTACTGTTTCAGGATTAATCCGTAAGTGCGGACACAAACCGATCTCCCTAGATCCACCTGGATCTAGAACAAAACAGGACAGAATATATCGCTTTCCCTAAATCTAACTATTGAATTAA
>ML796025.1:66167-90568 GCA_009831015.1 Picea engelmannii | reverse complement strand
CCCTCAACACAATGCTTTCCTTACAAAATGAATAGAACTGAACTGAGTGGTGAAAGAACTCTGGGTTAGGCCGCTGATGGATTGTTTGTCAAAGACTGAGCTCTGAATCATCTGGACAGCATAACATTGCTTCGAATTCTCTACCAAAACAGTGTCCCCTCATGGCCTTTTATAGCAACTTCACGGGCGGTCGCATAACTTTCTCCAAGTGTGAATAGGGGTGCATTAGGGTTTACTTAGGTCATTAATCCACCGATTTTGCAGAGCCGGATCTGATTTGAGGGTCAAATCATCTTGGGGGCCGGTCTGTGGGCAGTCAGGAGGCCGACTTATGCAATTAATGCCCCGTATTAGCAGATGCACGGGTTTTTGTGTTGACAGTCGCGCGTCGTGTGCGCATGCGCTAGTAACACATTTTTTTCCCGCACATGTGCGCGCGCATCAAGCTGCTGTAAAGCACCCTTCAATTTTTGGTTACTTTGTATAGTTTTTTGCCCTTCTGGAGTGCTGTGAAACTAATTCAGTGCCATGAGTGACTTCATTGCTGTTTTGATGTTGTGGAGTTCTTGTCGCCATGTGCAGAAGAAATTTCAGTGATAACACTCACAAAAGGAAGTCCGTAGCTTTTTAGGACATGCTGGCTACTATAGAAGATTCATTCTGAATTTTACAAGCCTAGCTACCCCTTTATTCAAATTATTATCTAAAGAAACCGAATTTAAGTGGGATGATGAATGCCAAATATCTTTCAAAATTATAAAACAAAAATGATCAACTACCCCTGTGTTAAGAGTACCAAATTGGTCCCTTCCTTTTCATATATGTACCGATGCCTCAGACACAGCCCTTGGGGAAGTCCTTGGACAAAGAGAAAATCAAATGCCCTATGCTATTTACTTCATCAGTAAGAATCTGTCTCTAGCTGAAGTTAATTATATGGTCACGGAAAAAGAATTGCTAGCTATAGTCCATGCTATCAATAAATTTAGACACTATATTACAGGATATCAAGCTTTTGTACACACTGATCATTCAACCATCAAATTTTTAATGAGCAAACCTGTAACAAATTCTAGAGTTACACGATGGCTCTTAATATTACAAGAGTTTAATAACAACATTATTGATAGACCTGGTAAAGATAATCTTGTGGGTGATTTCTTATCTAGAATGATTCATCTGGGAGATAATGCACCAGTAGAAGATAACTTTCCTGATGAAAATTTATTTTCTATTTCTACATTCACTCTGTGGTATGCAGATGTCGCTAATTATCTTGTGACAGGGAAGATGCCTCATAAATTGTCTCCTAGAGAAAAACATAAAGTAATTCAACTAAGTGCAAATTACATCTGGCACGATGATTGCCTCTACAAAACAGGACCAGATTTGGTGATCAGGAGATGTGTAAGGGAAGATGAAATTCATGATATTTTGCAAGCTTGCCATGATGGTCCTTATGGAGGACACTTCATAGACAAGAGGACCTCTTACAAATTTATGCAATCTGGTTACTACTGGCCCCATATTTTCAGAGATGCTAAAACCTATGTATCCAATTGTGATGAATGCCAATGAATGGGTAAGCTTATTGCACAAGACCAAATGCCACTTCAAGCCCAAGTAGTCATTGAACCATTCGAGAAATGGGCATTATATTTTGTAGGGCCCATTAACCCTGCATCTAAAAAGAAAAAGTATATACTTGTATGCACTGACTACGTGACTAAATGGGTTGAAGCAAAAGCTTTACCAGGTGCAAGTGAACAATCAGTGGTATATATCCTTTTTAATGATATCTTTACTAGATTTGGTGTACCAAGAGAAATTATGACTGATCAGGGAACTCAATTTACCTCTCATCTAGTCAAAGATGTTACAGAACAATAACAAATCAAACACAGGAAATCTACAGCCTACCATCCACAGGAAAATGGACAAGTAGAATATACCAACAAAGTTATTGATTCCATTCTTACCAAAATAGTACATATGCACCATAAGGATTGGGCTGATAGATTATTAGAAGCCTTATGGGCTTATAGAATCACCTGGAGGAATACAACATGACATACACCCTATGAGTTGTTGTATGGTAAGTAGGTGCTTCTTCCCATAGAATTCCAGATCAAAACCTTCAGGACTGCAGTACAAGTTGGCATGAACTTGGATGAAACCCAACAACAAAGACTCATGCATCTTAATGAATTGGATGAAACCAGGCAGGAAGCACTTCAAAGAACTACCCTCATTCAAGAACAAAGAACAAAATGGCATGACAAGTATCTCAAAAAGAAAAAATTTCAACAAGGAGATTGGGCCCTATTGTATGACAACAGATTCAAGAACTTCAAAGGTAAGTTAACCACCTGTTGGATGGGACCTTACGAAATTGACACTAACTACGATAATGGTTCAATTAGGATAAAGACAATTGATGAACAACAAACACCACTACTTGTGAATGGTCATCGGTTGCGAGTTTACAACAAACCTCTGTCAAAAGAAGAATTCCTGACTCGTATACTACAGAATTCAGATATGTAGATAATCAGTAAGGAAGGAGACCCTCCTACTGATCCACATTGATTGATTGGTTTATTTGAAATTTTTGTACATAGGTGTGGATCGAATTTTGTTAATAAGATGAAGGTAACAAGAGATTCTTACCCCCTTTTGTTTTACTTTCGCAATTTCTTTTCTTTTTTGTAAGTAAATTTCTATAATTTATTTGATCCTTCATGGACTTGCTAAACATCAGTTTGTAGGCATAAAAAATATTTTGTTCTACTTTGGTACCAGAAATCCTATTCTGGTTTGGTACCAGCAGATTCGGTACTAGTCTGTTACCATAAGTCTGTCCTTCTACAGTACTATCAAGACATATTACCTAATTGACAAAGCATACTACACATACTTCAAAATCTTATGTCAATTAATCTAAAGTATGAAGCCATGCAAACAACCACTTAAGCTAGAACCAAGAAGCTGAATGCTGTATCAAATGATGGCCCTTGTGAAGCAATAATTTCATTTGGTTCTATTGACAACTAAAGGGAAGTATTTTAATTTCTTTTGGTTCTGTTGTTAAGAAGTATTTTAATTTCTTTTGGTTCTGTTGCTAAGAAGTATTTTAATTTATTTTGGTTCTGTTGCTTAAAAACAAAATAAAAGAGGGACACAATCCTTAACTATTATTGCTCAAAGAACCATAATCTGCTTCAAAGACTAGAAGTTGCCTTTACCCAGTATTTCAGCATGATTTAAAGGAAAAAATATATTAGCCTATAAGTAAGTATCTCACCCTAACCAGACTTCAATAGTATTCATTGGATTATCTTATTAAAGAGTAACATATGAGTGTATGAACACTCTCTACCATGGGCACACTACCAAAAATCTTATGGAAGAGGATGTACCAGTAACCTAAGGAAACTTTAGGTCATTCTCTTATGGACAAATTCAGACAAAATTATACATCTGGATCACTCTAAAGAAATAATGTGCATAAAAAGTTTATTTTTCCTTCAGAAAAATCTTTAAAAGACATTCAAAACAAGAGTATATGCCTTCCAACCGAATACCATCCTAGCCTATAAAAAGGTTTTCAGACGAGCCTCCCCTATCACCGTGCAAAACACTCTTTAATAAAAAACAAAATAGGTGACTATGGACAAGAATCCTCTAATGGAAAAAGGGTTTAAGAGACTAACCCGCCGGGATACTAAACAGGTTTGCTGGCAGCGGGTACTGGTCTGTGGTATGACTAGGAAAACCCATCAGGGTACTGAACATGCCTGTTGGAAATGGGGAATTTTGCCTGGGGAAGGAACCTCTCACTAATTATCACAACTAACCCATCGGAGTACTGAACAGGCTTGCTGGCAGTGGGTTCTGGTTGAGAAATGTCTCATTTATACTTGTCTGATTGAAAAATTCACTTTTGTCATCCAAAACAAAAAGAGCAAATGTCACTATTGGCTTTCATGAGATACAAACTCCAGATTAATCAACAACATAATTACCTCAAGAAAATGTCGATTTGAGAATCACCCTAAGTCAACTTACCAGTTGTGATAACTTCTTAAGAGTGGAGCCCTAACTAGGGAGTCTAATCTACTTATACTATGAAATTTATCTACAACCATCCAATGATAGTAAATCTCTGAAGCAAGTTAGGTGGGATCTGTTCTTCTGGCAAACATATAAATATTCCATGTTTCATTGTTGAATGCTACCTTTGTCAATAATCCATCAAAAGAAGGGCAATTTCACTTTTTAGTTATTAGATCATATGCTAGGTGATAAATGTACTTCTGGAATTTGATTGGTTTCTTATGCTCTTATCATATTTTCTCCATTATGATATAAAATGTTGAATCTTCTTGCATACAGATATACAACATCTTTGGCATGGGGGAAGGTCAAAGAGCCCCTTCAGAACTCTTTTTTAGACTCACATGATCACCCTGTAGAACCAAATACAAAAGAAGATAAGCACAGAATAAAAGAAGTACATGACATTCCCATACCAAGTTTTCAAGAAAATTCAGTCTAAAGGGATGAATTTTGACAATTTACAAGTATTCGCACATGCTATGGGTATTAATCATACAAAGGTAAAATCAAAGGTAACATGGTATTTATTTTCCTATGCTCATAAAACTACAATAAGTATGAAAATATATACTAGATCTTATGACCTTAGTATTAAACCCATGCGCCTATCCCTCATACCCATATGCCTAAACTTAATCAATCCTCTCATAGCTCTTGAACATGGTTAAGGGAAAAATCATATCAAAATATGAAGCATGTATAGCAATGATAAGCCACAAATATATTTCGTCCTTAAGCAATTCACGAACCTATCTTATGTCATGAACCATGATCCAACATCAAATTCACCACCCGAAAGTCCAATCACCTATCCCAAAATGATACTTTGACACCCAATGTCTTCTCCTCATCATTACAGTAATAGGTAGAAATGAAATGGCTTATCTGGTGGTAAAGCCATCCAGATAAGCCTCATTTGGTCATAATTTTTCCTTACGTCATCCTTACTTAAACTTTGCATTATCGACAACATCACCATATTCCCCCTTGTCATGAGATTTCTCCAGTCCCGAGCCTACTCCTTTCCGGTACCAAACCCTTACCCTCATCAATTGACCAAACCATTGTGCTACAACTTGATCCTTTTCTCACAACTTATAATGATGGTCGTTAGTAGACACGAACCGGTCTTCCAAATTTATAGGGAAACCGAGGAGTTCCAATTATGTCAAGAAAAATATGCTAGATTGGGATGGATGCCATTTCTATAAAAATTCACAGGCTGGCACAAGAAGATATCTCATGAATATATTCAGAGTTACGATGGAGAGATTGCACATATAGGCAATCTACAACTAACAATTAATGAAGCAACCTTAAGGGAGGTCATGGGATTACCAAACAGAGGATCCAAATACTTCAAAGGTGTAGGAATCAACAAGGAGATGTGCTAATTATTCTTGAAAGAAGATCATCAACACCCTGACTGGAAAAAGGGGATCCCTAGGAACTACATCAAGGAAGAGTATCATCCAATGATTACTAGTCTTCAACGATTCGTCACTTGTGAGGGCAGGTATGCTATGACCTTCATATATCATCTTAGGCTTCTATTACATTTTGAAGGAGGCCCTGAAATTGATTTCCCATATTTTCTATGGATGAGTTTGAACAAAATGGTAAGAGGTGTTAAATCCATTTCCAAGACAGAGAAGACTATCATTTACCATCAAGGTCTCATTAAAATGCTAGTTTTACATGAACTTAGGAAACAGAGGATTAGTTGGAAAACCCTTATCACTCAACACCTTCCCATAGAAAACAAACCTATGGAGGAATCCCATCATGCTCCAAAGAAAAATAAGGAACCTCAAAAGCAAAAGGGCAAGAAGGATAAGACAAATCCACCATCATCTAGGGCAGTGAGCCAACATGAAAAAGCAGGGTCCTCTTCCACAGTCAATAAAACTTTTAAAATCTCCGAATCAAAAGGTAAAAACAAATTAGTAGAGGAGAATTTGACGGTGACAATTGAGAAAGAGGGCCATCAGACAAAAATGATGAAGAAAGGGAAGCATAGCTTAGAAACTAAAAGTAAACAGTCTATGGCACAATCCCTTGTCACCATTTCACAATTAGAAAAGAAGAAAAGGAATCCCGTGAGCACCCTTGATCGGGTACCTCCTTGTAAAAGAACCATAAGGAGCATGGAAAATAAGGGAAAAACAATAGTCAGTCCTCATACACAGGAAGATCCAATCGATCTTACCTCCCCTTCTAATAATTTATCAGTCCAAGATGACATCCCTAGTTTGACCGAGGAGCAAGCCACTATTACTTTATGTGGGATGAGGGAGGAAGTTGAGGAAAGGGAGTGCATCTAGGCAGAAATGATGGAGTCAACAAAGACCTTGACAAAAGAATAAATGAAGAAAAATATTTGGTAATTGCAAAAACAAAATCAGGAACTCAAACAAGAAGTGAAGGAATACCAACTCTTGGACAGGTATATCAAAAAGGAAAATGAGCAATTGAAAGAAACCATCCAACAACTTCAAGACGACCATGAAGAGACTTCTAACAAGCTCAAGAAGGTATTACGACTTCTAAAATACGTTAGGCTCATCAAAAGGGAGCTGAAAGAAGAGGCTTCAACCATCAACATCATTGATCCACCAAAGTAAAGAACACAGTCTCAAGTTTTGAAAATTTTTGGGTTTGTTTTCAGTTGCATGAGGACATGCAATGATTTTGGCATGGAGGAATGTTGAGACCTGAAATTGAAATCCCCATTACCCTATTATACTCTTCATCTATACCTTTTTGGCCTACCTAAAACTTGGGTGAATGACAAGAACGCTACTATTAGCCAATGATAAGGTCATAAGGTAAAGTATGGTTAATTCATGCATTTTGTGGTTTATTGAAGTTAAGGAATTAAATATTTCATGTACTAATTCTTCAATTTACCATGTATAATCTTTGACCTCTAGATATCCATCCTTCCTGTACCATCTCATCTATCTGGTACTTGTGCACCAAGACTGCCACTATCTGAATCCGGTACTAAACGCATCAGGTACTAAAATCTCATATGTTGCAATCCTGTACCAACGACCATCGAATGTTGTGATTCGGTACCACCATTTGCGCACTGTTGTGATCCGGTACCATCTACCTGTCATGATCCGGTACCAATATAGAGAACCGAATGTACCAAGTTTAGCTCCAGATCGCCCAAGACAATTGGTGGATGTTTATTTTCTTTAGCAAGGCTATGTTAGAATAGTTTGTTGATTGCCTCATCCTCATGCACTTCATGTCATGAGGATGAAGCTAAAAGATGTAACCGAATAATTAAATTTAAACATTTGACTCATTTGAAAATCATTTCACCTCCTTGTGTTTCACGACTAAGACTATTAAATAGTCGTGGCAAGGATGGTGGAAGTGTAGGAGAGTTAGCATATTACCAGCATGTGAAACAACGTATGATATTGCAGGACATATTCTGAGTGAAGACTAATGGAAGAACACCATTTATCTCCATGTCTTCATTGTCTATGATTGAATATGAGTTGAGTTGTTAACAAAAGTTTGATGTTATGTTTTGAGATTTGAGTGAGAGTAATGTGTGGGTTGAAGACAAGCCTACTGTAGAATTCAATAGCTGACCTATAGAAGTGGCAAGGGCCCACCGCCCAACAAAGGTCAGCATCTTCATAGATTAGCATTAGCATTTGTTTTTAGTAGTGTAAACATTAAATCAGCTGAAGCTTTAACTCTGTTAGATGATAGCAGTACAACTTAGACTAGGATTTCCATTATATAATTGTTTAGAGATCTTTACTTGCTCTGTTTTTGCATATGCTCTGTTTTTATGAATTTGGTTTTTAGACATGAATGTTGGCAGCAATGGTCAGACATATTTGAAGGAGAACTAGTGAATTCCACAATAGCACATTGTGAACCACAACATACTCAGTATATTGACTATTGAACTACTCATGCTATGTCTTGATTATTGATGTGTGATTTCCCTTTCAGAAGTGTGGATTGCATAGTTAGTTTTCTAGGTCAGATAGCTGAGTTGATCTGGCAAGCCAACTCTATATCATACTTGCATGTTCCATAAAGGAGTGAATAGCCTCTCTTTGAAAGACAACCAAAGTGCATTGCAGTTTGCTATTTTGATTCGTTTCCAGCATGCATAATCTAGTTTAATTCTATACTTGTGACATTAGAAATTACCTTTCTTACTGGTGTCTTGTAACTCTGTTGATTATGAATCCTATATTAACAATTAATGAGTGCATTATACTAAACATATAAGCGAAACAACAATGACCTAGAAGAAGCTTGGGACAAGATTGAATCTGTGTTTGGTAGACTCAATATTATTCGAGCACAACAGTTAGAAAATCAAGTACTGACCTTGAGTCCAAGTGTTTTTTCATGCCTTGGAGACTATATATCTAGGTTTAAAACACTCATAATTTTATGTGAAGAATGTAAGATAAAAATGGAGGAAGAGCGTTGCAACTATCTTATTCTTTCTAAGCTAGGTAGTGCATATTATGTGTTTGTATCTACCTTTTATGCCATGAGAGAAGCTCTAGGGAAAGCTTATGAAAAAACCACTCTTGAGTCCTTTTGTGTTGCTTTGATTAGAGAGGAAGATAAGCTTGTACAACTTGGAGCGATCAACACTGCAGGTACCTCCAACAAATTCTTATTTTCCCAGTAGAAAGATAAAACCAAGAATCCAAAGAAGAAACATCCTCACCACAACAACAAGAAATATAAGGGTCCCAAACCCACTCAGACAAGTTTTTCTCTGAATTGAGACAAAGGAGCAAAATATAAAAATAAGAAGACGGATAGACAGTGAAACTTTTGTGATAAAGATGGTCATGATGAGTCCAAATGTTTCAAGAATATGGCATCTTTCGAAGAAACAATGAAGAAGCACAACATCAGTATTGATCCTACTTCTTCTTCTTCTTATCATGGACATGCACTTTCTTCTTCTAGTTTCTCCTTCAATACATCTTCTACTTCTACTTATGATAAGTGTCTTATTGATTCTGGAGCATCTTATCATATGGCTAAGTATAGAGACATGTTTTCTACTCTAAATGAATGTAACACCAAGAAAATATTTGTTGGTGATGATAGATCTCTTAGTGTTGAAGGATATGGAACAGTTCAAGTAGAAAATGGTCATTTCAATGATGTATTATGTGTTCCAAATCTTTCTTGTAACCTTCTATCAGTATATCAAATCACTCATTCAAGTGAAGGTAAAACCGTAGATTTTTCACCTTACTGAGTTGTTATCAAGGATCTAAACGATCCTAAGCATGTTCTTGCAACTGGAATTGCTGATGATATTACCAGGTTATACAAGTTTGACAACTTTGGGTCATCATCTTTTTCATCTGCTTTTGTTGCTCATAGCGATGACTTGAGCAAACTTTGGCATGAGCGGTTTGGTCATCTAAACTATTGCTCATTGCAGAAACTATGTAATAAACATATGGTGACTGGTCTTCCTCTTGTTTCATGTAGAGATGGTGTTTTTGTCGGTTGTGTTCTCGACAAGCATCATCAGGACAATTTTGAAAAACGTGCCTCTTGGTATGCCTCGGGTCCTTTGCAGCTTGTTCACAGTGATTTGTGTGGTCCACTTTCTTCTCCTTCTTTTTCTGGGTGCAAGTATTTATTAACTTTCATTGATGACTTTTCCAGACATACTTGGGTTTACTTCTTAAAACTTAAGAGCAAAGTTTTTGACAAGTTTTTGGCCTACAAGGCCCTTGTAAGAAAGCAATCTAAACATCAAATTCAAAGTTTAAGAATAGATAATGGAGGCGAATATGTGAACAATAATTTTACAAGTTACTGCACTACACAGGGAATCCAAATGCAACACATTGTTCCATATACACCACAACAAAATGGGGTTGCTAAGAGAAAGAACCACAAATTAAAAGAAATGGCTAATTGTATGATCCAATCTAAGGGATTAATTCTAAAATATTAGGTAGAAGCCATCAACTATGCAAATTACATGGTAAATCACACTCCCACAAAGGCTCTTAAAAATATAACACTGGAAGAAGATTGGAATAAAATTAAACCAGATGTAAGTCACTTCCATGTATTTGGCAGTGTAGCATGGGCTTACATTCCTAATGAGAAAAGGAAAGCATTGCAGCCTAAAAGTGAGAAGTGTATATTTGTTGGTTATTCTGAAGATGTCAAAGGTTATAGACTTCTTCAAACACATTGTAATGAAATTATTATTAGAAGAGATGTTAAATTTTATGAAAAACTCTTGGCATGCGAGCTTAATTCGGTGTTTGTGCCTTCTTTGGCCTACGAGCCTAATTCGACGGTTGTTCCTTCCTCGGCCTACGAGCCATATTCAGTGTTTGTGCCTTCTTCTTTTCTGGTTTCTTCTTCAGATGATGATAGTGAGGATGGAAATCCACCTCCACCTGCTCAACTTCCTCCAGATGAGTCCTTTGAACCTGAACCAGCACCATCTCCACTGCTTCCTACATGGGTTTGCTCAACATAAGAAGCAGTTGGTGATCTTGTTGGTGATCCTTCAGATCAACGTTGGATATGTTCACAATTACAGTGAGCCTCTTCTCTTTTGGCTCAAGTTTCAGAAACTCATGATCCAGACACATTTGCAGAAGCTTCAGGTCATCCAGATTGGGATACAACAATGAATGAAGAGTATTGTTCTTTAATGTAAAATGATACTTGGGATCTTGTACCTCTTCCAAAAGGAATAAAACTTGTCAGATGCAAATGGGTCTATAGAACTAAGTATGCATCAAATGGAAGCGTTGAAAGACACAAGGCTCGATTAATGGCCAAAGGATTTTCCCAAGTTGAAGGAATTGAATATAATGAAACCTTTTCCCCTGTAGCCAAAATGAATTCCATTTTCCTTATTCTTTCCCTTGTTGCCTCACATAAATAGGAAGTCCATCAGGTGGATGTTAAATCCGCCTTCTTTCATGGATATTTTCAAGACAAAATCTACATGGAACAACCTCATGGCTATGTCTAGAATGATTCTAGCCTTGTTTGTTGCCTTAAGAAATATCTTTATGGTCTCAAGAAAGCTCCCCGGGCTTGGTATGCCAAAATGGATAAATTTCTTATTGACACGAGATTATTTAGATGCCATTCTGATCCTAATGTCTATACCAAGAAAGTAGGAAGCCATCTCATAATCCTTGTCCTTTATGTTGATGACATTATCCTTACTGGTAGTGACTGAAAACTTTTAAACCATGTGAAAACTAGCCTTAGGAAGAAATTTGAAATGACAGACTTAGGTTTTTTGCACTACTTCCTTGGCCTCCAAGTTTTGCAAACCAATGAAGGAATTTTTCTTTCCCAGTCTAAGTATGCTTGTGACCTTCTTCGTCGCTTTCACATGGATGATTGTAAACCAATCACTTCTCCCTTCCAGTCTGGAGTCAAGCTTACTGCCACTTGTACTTCTCCCGAAGTTGATGCCACCCTGTACCGTCAGTTAGTTGGTAGCCTCTTATACTTGACTCATACCCATCCTGATATTTCCTTTGTTGTTCGTCTTATTGCCCGGTATATGAAAACACCCCATGAAATCCATTGGAAAACATCTAAAAGGATACTTTGCTATGTTCGTGGTATAGTTAAGAGGGGACTCCTTAATTGGTTGGTTTCACTGATTCAGATTGGGTCAGTGACCCTAATGATCGAAAGTCTACCGGAGGTTATGTTTTCAGCATTGGTTCAGGACCTGTCACTTGGGCCTGTAAGAAAAAACAGGCTATTTCACTTTCTTCAGAAGAAGCAGAGTACTAAACAACGGTAAATGCAAGTCAAGAAGCCTTGTGGCTTCGACAAATCCTTTCAGAATTTGGATTCTAGCAACAACATCCGACCAAACTTTGGTGCGACAATCAGAGTGCCATCAAGCTCGCCAAAGATCCAGTTCAACATCAGTGTAGCAAACACATCAAGCTACACATGCACTTCATCAGAAAGCTCATTCATGATCAAGTTATTGAAGTGATCTTTTGTCCTACAGAAGATCAAGTTGCAGACATTTTCACAAAGTCTCTTACAGAAGCGAAGTTTTCCAAACTTCGATCTATGTTAGGAGTTCAGGAATTTGTCATTAAGGAGCGATATGCTCTAATGCCTCCTTCCTTTCTCCTATTGTGTCACCATTGTAAATCCTTCAATCCTATCCCAAGTTGTTCTTAAGGGGGGATGTTAGGATATTTTAGACACTTAGGAGTTAGTTAAGATCTACTTGGTGTAATGTGTCATTAGGTAAAAGTGTATTTCTTTAGTATGCATTAGTATGCATTTGTAGTTAGGAATTCCAACGGTCATGATATGTTCCCGACATAGAGTGATCTGACAGTTCATACTCTCCTCGGTCTTAATGAACATTGATCTATGGCTTAACACCCAATTGGTCCATGATCTTTATTTAAAGAGCATGGAGGGTCATTTGCCGATGATCGATTGTGAGAAACTCTCTTGTAAAATCTCTCTGTAATCTTTTTCTTTTGTATTAATACACTGCTCCAAGTGGTCGCGTTGGTTGGGGCCGTGGATGTTTCCCTATAGGGGTTTTACCATGTGAAAACATCAGTGTGTCGATATTTGATCTAGTTATGTGATTGGTTACTGAAGGTGTTCATCCTCTATTGGAATACTTGTGTTGTTGAACACCATCCATATCATCGTGACATTAAAACGTGATCATTGATTTTGATAAGTGATCAATCACTTGCTTGGATTAGCACCTGGTCACCACCTACATTTGTATGGATTAAAGAAAAATGGGTGAAAGAAGAGGCATCGCTTAAATTAATAAGCATTTGGTCCTGCGCCTATGGTCACATGTAAATGGGTTGAAGGAAGCACCTCTGTAAAACTCATTTTCTGCAATATTTGCAGAGATATGGAATCGAGTTAAAAATAAATCGATCCATACCTGTGATTGATTTATGAAAATCACTCTCACTAAGTTAAAAGAATTAGCATTAATGTTTGAATAATAAAAGTGATTATTTTAATGTTAAAATGAAGAGGTGTGATGGTCCAAACAAAGGGACACAATGTTTCATAGCTCACACCAGTTGGAAGAGTATATAAACGAGAAACAATGGTGAGAAGAAAGTGTCTTTGCAGTCTAGATAAGAAGATCAGAAGCATAAGAAACTTCCAAGAAGGAAATCTGAAGATACTTATGCAGTGATGGTGGAAGGGAGGAGCATGGAAGGATTCATGTCCTTACTAAGACAATTATAAAAGATAAGGGAGTTGGAGCTTCCTAGGGTTGGTTCCCTAAATACAAGGGAGTTGATGCTTCCTAGGGTTGTTGCCATAAATACAAGGGAGTTGATGATTCCTAGGGTTGGTTCCCTAAATACAAGGGAGTTGGTGCTTTCTTGGGTTGGTTCCCTAATTATGAGAGAATTGGTGCTTCCTAGGGTTGGTGCCCTAAATACGAGGGAGTTGGTGCCTCCTAGGGTAGGTTCCCTAAATATGAGGGAGTTGTTGCTTCCTAGGTTTGGTGCCCTAAAGAAGGGGATTGGTGTCTCCTAGAGTTGGTGCTCTAAAGAGGATTGTTTTCCTTCACTATTGTTTATAAACCTTGTAATTTATGTTAAATATATTTATATAATTGATTTTTCATACAATTCATTGTTGCTTTATTGTGGTGTTCAATAAAATATAAAAAGTAATTGTTAATTGTGAACAAAGGGTAATACTGATTCCCCCCCCCCCCCCTCTTAGTATTCCAACACCTATTACCTCAGCAATTTTCATCACCATCCAAACATAGCCTTGTTTATATCCTTTGTAGATTGACACCTTGTACCCTAGGAGGAAACATTCCACCGAGTGTCTATGCCCCACATGAAATTCCTTGCATTGAGAATAGGTATGTTCCGCTATTTGTAGCAAGTTTCTTACTCATGACACTCATTTCCTCTCTTATATCATAGCATTCATTTGTCTATGAAAAAAAAAACGACGGGCGGGAAAAGAATATTATCTCATATTGGGAGCAGTCATGTCGCCTTTGAACACATAACAAACTTTTGAGTCCACTTGTCATCCAAAGTTTGGGTTTATCAAGACCTTAGGAAGTTGATATAATTACTTAGAGTTTACTTATCTGAATGGTTATTCTTCTAGTCCCCATGGAGAGTTTGATTGGTGTCTCCTTCATCAAAAAGTTTAATTATCAAATCTATATTGTCAGAGTTCTACATATGTCTCATGATGTTTTTAAAAGGATATCTATAATCATGTGTCAGTCATTTCTCAGAACTCTTGACTTTGCATGTCGGCCATACCCTCAATGTGTCTCAGAGTTACATGAATCTATAGTCCTACCGTGCAACCTGGTCCTACTTTCATTATGGGTAGGTAACCTTGAACCCAACAATCAACATCTCCTCATTTGTCGCTGACTAGGGGGTCTCCCTTGTGTTCGATGAAAATAAATCTATTCACACATTGGGATTTGTGTAGTGTATTGGATGCCATTATCCTTATTGGTGGTTTCCTCGCATTTGTCGACAATTTTCCTTATTGACTGCTATTCAGAGGGTCTCTTTCGTGCATTACTTGCATTTGGTGCATGAGAGAGATGCACAAGGTTGTTGGTTCATGAACATCCTTTTCATCCTATTTCCTCCAAATCATCAAGATATTTCTTTATACCTCATTTTGACTAATGAGAGATGCCTTAATTCTTTAATTTCAGTGGGTCTCCTTCCATCAACTTCAACTCATCTATTGTGGAAACGAGGCCTAGAGTCCTATGAGTACCTACAGGCTTGTAGTCATTAGTGGCAGGTTCTCCCGCCATTGACTGTTGGGAATACATCAATGTCTCCTGATCGAGGGATTCTTAAAGTGTTCAACCTCAACACCTTTATTCACACTTGTAAGAATGTACTCAGTGCCTTGATACCTACTTTCATTATCAATAGGTTGTCTCACATTTGTTAACGGTATACATTAATGATCAGTAATCAAACAAAGTCTCATTGTGTTCAACCTCAACTCCTTTATTCACATGATGTATACTTACACCTTTGGCAGATCTTGTAGAAGACTTGAAGACATCATTTTATAGTAGAAACTTTCTTGAGTTGTTGTTATCATTCATTGGACCAGTACCTATATGACTTCAATGATCATGGGAGATCAAATTGTACTCCATTATATACAGATATCTTCAAATTGATTTTGAGACTAGGTTTCACTGGGCCTTGTTCATTACTATGACATCCTATGGCATGTATCTACTTTGTATTTCCTATTCATGGCCATGAACAGTTGTTTGGTATATTTCCATATGGATCTGCAATGTATTTCAAATTGGCAACCATGTGTGCAAATTCATTATGGATTGTACTATTCTCATGAGCAACTAGTTCTCCCAGCTGAGTCTCCATTACTCCACTTCTGGGAATTATAATGTATTTTGGCCATCACATATACTCCTCTGACCTCACACACTAGGGAGCATATGTTATAGCAAGATTTTCCTCACCCCATGCAACTTTCTCAAAGGGAATTTTCCATTTCCCTATGCAGACTTGAAGTCCCTTTTTCACTTCCCAGAGCCAAAAAATCATATTTTTCCACATATACGTTCCCTAAAAATTATACATCATGCCTATACATAGGTTGCACCATTAAAACCTGTGTACATTGGGTTTTGTGCCCAAAATTAAAAATTATTTTGGGTTTCCATGTCACCTCATGAGATCCATTATCCTTGACCTTCCATATGCTGGAAATGTTCTGAATCAACCCTTTAGTTCCATTTGAAGGCTATAAATTGGGCCATATCTAAACCGTGGAGGAGGAGAGAATTCAACTTTTGAGAGAAAAGATACTCTGGAGAAACTTTCACTTCACATTGAGTCTGCATCCCTTTTTCCTTTAAAGTATGAACACATTGTTCAACCCCCAATATCTTCCCTCTTTGATAAAGAACCTCATTGTCTCTCTTATATGAGCTTGCCTTTGGTGGAGTATTGAAGTGGTGGAGGCCCAACTGGAAGGGACTTAGTTTCTCAGTTTCAAGAAGTGTCAACATGAAAGTTTGTCACTTATACACTTATGTTGATCATTTTTAATATAAATACGCTTTTCTCATCCAATTAATATCTTGCAAATATTTGAATTATTATTCCATGGGTGTATTTGTTATGAATGTTAATGGATTATTCTGTTGTAGGTGCCAACATTATATATTATCACCATATTCTTGTGTATCTTGGTTGTTGAGGACAAGTTGCAGGTATAAATCTTTGAGTCATGTGCTCAACGGTGATCTTCATCGAACGTACAGACGAGATAGGATCTTTATCTTGTCTTTTTATCATTTTCATTTATATAGCATACTTGGGATTAGAGTCGATTTATTCAATCATTCCATCTATTGTGGTTTACCCCATGCCATAGAGTGATTTTTCTCTTAACAGGTTAACACCTCATTAAATGGATGAAAGAAGTGAAAAGGGACTATGTTTCAATTTTCATAGGAAGTAAAATAAGGTGCATAAATGTGGTGAAAATAAATTATTCTACATAGACTATGAAGAGGAATGAAATCAAGAATTGGAAACATTGCAATATCTAGAAGTAGAAGAGACTACTCCAACTGTATATTGTCATGCATTTGCTAGAATTATTACTTCACAAACCATCAAGATATAAGGATATAACAAAAACAAAAAGGTAATAGTGTTGATTGATTCGGGTAGTACTCATAACTTCATTAATTGAAAATTACCGAAATTTATCAATTGTTTTACATTTCCAACATAAGAGTTTGAAGTAATAATTGCATATGGAGGCACCATAAATTGTTAAGGGAAGTGACATCCTTTTAAGCTCACTGTGAGGTAGTATTTATTGGATAGTCCAATGCTTTCAATCCAAATGATTGGTGATGATGTTGTATTATGGATCTAATGGTTACAATCGTTGGGAACAATGGCTCTTAATTTTTTGGAACTTTTCATGAGATTTTTCTCAGAAGGAAATGAAATTGAAGTCATAGGTATCCAAAATAAACCATATAAATTTATAATCTCTAAAAAAATGACAAAATTACCGAAAAAGGGACACCATGGTGTAATTGCATAATTGTGCTCACTAGATGTTTAAAAATCTAGACCCTCTTCTCCAGTGGATCTCCAAAAAATTATCAACAATCATTCCAAGGTATTTTGAGAGATGCCAAGGGTATTCCACCTTTTAGATATCATTAACATGCTATTCATTTTCAATCAAGAAGTGTACCACCTAACATTAGTCCTTACAAGTACCCATATGCAAAAAAGATTTAGACCGAGTATATAGTTCAAAAAATGTTAGAGGTTAGCATCATTCAAACTGGCCAAAATTATTTCTCTTCACTAGTGGTTATGGTTTAAAAAATGAAATGTTCATGGCGTATGTGTCTATATTATAAACATCTCAACAAAATTATCATTAAAGATCAGTTTCCTTTTCCTATCATTGATGAATTTTAAGGAGTGATTTTGTTTACCAAGTTGGATCTCCATTATAAATATCATCAAATTAGAATGAGGCAAGAAGATGTCCCCAAAATAGCATTTAGAACACATGGAGGTCATTAAGAGTTTTTGGTGATGCCATTTGGCCTCACTAATGCACCTTCAACATTTCAAATCTTGATGAATTCTATTTCCAAACCCTTCCTTAGAAAAATTTTGTTAGTATTTTTTGATGATATAATTGTATACAACAAATATTAGGAAGACATGTACAATAGGTTGAAATGGTATTAAAACTATTGAAAGAGAAACACATATATGAAAATCCTCCCAAGTGTCCTTTAGGGTTCAAGAAGTGGAATATTTGGGTCATATTGTATCTCATGAAGGTGTCAAAGTGGACCCCAAAAAAATTAAAGCTATGATGGAATGGACAATTTGAAAAATATTAAAGAATATTAGAGTATTCTAAGGGCTGATTGGATAGTACAAAAAGTTTGTTAAGAATTATGGTCAAATAGTAACACCTCTACCAACTTTATTAAAAAAGGAGGCATTTTCTTGGACTCATGAAGCAATCAAAGTTTTTGAAAAACTAAGAAGACTATGTATACAAATATTGTATCAACCATGGTTGACTTCAAAAAAACATTTATTGTGGAGTGTGATGCCTTAGGGCATGACATTGGTGCAATTTTAATGCAATAAGGAATTCCCCTTTCCTTTCAAATTAGCCAACTTAAAGGGAAAAACTTACTCAAACCCATTTCTGAAAAGGAAATGTTGGTTATATTACATGTAATTAAAAATTGGAAACCTTACCTAATAGGTGTTGGAAATACTGAGAGGGGGGTGAATCAATATTTAAAGAAATGAATATTTTTGAACTTGCACTTCAATCATATCATGTATTCAATTTATATTGAATCATAAATGAGGACTATCCAATGAAAAATGAAGAATAGTATAAGAGATGCATCAATACACCATGCACAATATATAAGAAGTAATCATGTGTTATTGTTCAAAGGAAGTAATGACTTCCAAAGGTAGCTACAACTTCCAAATATAAAGGGAGGGATAAAACTCCAAAAGGAATATACAATCCTCCAATATCAAGAGAGGGTTTACCTCTCCATCCTTTCCCCTTCCTTCCACCAACGAATATATGAGAGATAATAAAACTTTATATTAAATTATCACCATCAACCAACCATCACATAGAACCCGATAATGCTTCCTGAGACTTCTTCACCTTCTTCAATTATTTACTCCTTGGAATACTACGATCCTGTAAATAATATTACTAATGTATTCTCTGAAACACCTCCAATTTTCACTCTTTGAATCCTCCCATAAAAGGAGTTATAGAGAAAATGGTAGACCTTATTCAATTATGGTTTACTCAGGAGAGCGAACTTGTACAACATGCCCCACACTCAATATTTAACATTCGATTCTAAAACTTGTACATGGGAAACTACAGACAGTATTATTTCCAATGCAATTGGTCTCACTTCATTTGGATTCTCTATGAAGACGTTATGATTGTTTTACCTGGAACACCTGTTTATGACTAGATTCAAGACTAGTCAAAAACCCTATCTTCCACAGAGTGTATCTCCAAAATTATCGTGAATAAAGAGATGTAATTTTTACCAAAAGTACCTAGATATGTCTTCTAAATATTATCCTAATTTCACCATCTGAATCATTTTGTAAAAATAATATAGCAAAAATGGTAATATGACCTGTAAATAACATACCTTAGAACACATCAGCAAAAGACTTCATCCTCCCTTGAAATTCAGCCTTCTTTACTTCATATTTGCTCATAAATTTGACTTATATCTCCTTGTTCATTAATAAAATTGTGTGTTGAAAAATGAATGTATAATGAGATGTATTTATACCCTTTATGTCACTTCCTTTTAACATTAGGGCCGACATGTGGTTTTTGCTTCAATTCATATTGTCATCTTCAAATGTTCATTTCTCCTCAATGGTGAGGATCCATGTGACGTGCCACATACCACCGGAAGAAGCATGTCTTATAATATCCATCCATGGGTGTTTCATCTACATGTGTAATTTCCTTCATGTCTATCTACTTCGATCAATTTTGGGGTCCAAAATCCATGACTAGGGTTGACATCAATTACAACAACCAATCTTCCAACAATCTCCTCCTTTGGCATTGATGGCAACACTCATTATCCCCCTACCCTCATGCTCATGGTTTCTCTCACCCTTTGACATCAATGGAAAAGGGTGGGGATACTCCCCCTAAGTTCAATGGAAAAAGGTAACTCTCTTCTTTGGAGATGCTCCCTTTGAACATATAGCACTTAATAACACTTCATTTTTATTTCCAGTCTTCTGATCTTTTCTTCCTTCAAGATCTTTTGTGTGTCTTCAATATTATTTATCTTCTCTTGGTCTAGTATGTATATGTTACTTGGTCTTCTTGTTGCATTTGCAACCAATATTCCTAAACCTTTTTCTTTGATTTTTCATCTCCGTGAGTCAAACATGAGAGTATATCCTTGATCACACATTTTAATAACACTAAGGATATTATGCTTCAAGTCTTCAACCAATAGGACATTCTTCACTTTTACATTTTTTCTTCCAAGCTCTACTACACCTTTTCCAAGTATTTTGGTAGATGAGTCATCTCCAAATGAAACATTTCCACCCTTTCTCTTCAAGCTAATGAATTTGTCTTGATCCATGGTCATGTGTGAAGAACATCCACTGTCTATGTAACATTCATCTTATTCTTTACATTCTTCATTGGTAAATGCTATTCGACAATATTCATTGTTTGGAATCTCTTTCCTTCTCCATATTGTGGTTGGCATGTGTACATTTGGTATAGGAGCATCTTCATTCATATATCTTCAATCGTGAGCCTTGTGACCAAGATAATTACATTTGTAGCATACAATATTTTGGTCCATCAATGGGGAAAATGAATTATAAATTATGTTGAAAAATCCATGATCCTTTCCATATATTCTATTTACACCATTCGTGTTTCTTGCATATTTGTTCCTTTCATTGATTCTGCAATTAATTGCCTTATGTCCAAATGTTTTGCAAGTATAACAATGACCAAGAAAGAAAGTTTTATACATGGGAGTAAGAGATTTGCTTTGTGATGTAGTCCATATGGGTTCACTACTCTTCTTTAGTTTCCTCAATAGTGAGTGAAGATGTTTTGGTTTATGAAGGTAGGAGGTCTTCTTGGATATTCATCTCTTCTGTAATCATTCCTTCTTTCCCGCATTCTGGTCCACTTCTCATCAATTGTCTGTGTGGAGCTTTCTTGAATATTTTTGTTGCAATTTGTATCTTCTTTGTATGAAGTTTCACCCATTCATCCAAGATGTGCTAATTATTTTGACACTTGAGAGTTTCTTAAGCTCTTCCTTAATGAGACAACTTCTTTTTTCAAGTTTCTCACAATCTTCTTTTTTCTTCATCATCTGGACATTTCTTACTTATTCTATTCTTCTTGCTTCTTCAAGTAGAGTCTTCAAGGAAATGGTTTCTTGTCTTAGTTTCTCAAAGTATTCTAATTGTTTCTTCAATATTTCAATTGTATTTTCACAACTACCCAATTCACTTCTTAGTTTTCTATGCGTGTTTTTGAGCTTGTTATTTTCAATCTCAACATGAATTAATTTTTCAAAATTCTCATCTTCTTGTTGAACCATTTTTTATTCTTCTATTTCAGAATTGTATTCTTCTTCATTGGAATCTTCTTCTTCCTCAGTATCATCTGTTTTAATTTTTGGATAAGGGAATTCATGTTCATGATGCACCACTCCTTCACAATTAAAATAAAAGAACACACCTCTAAGAATTTCTTCGACATGTGAGTTGCAACTTGCTTCAGCTTCTTTTTCTTTTGGATTTTCATAAATATCTTGTAGCTTATCCCAAAGATCCTTTGTTGATGCAAATGATCCCACCTTGGATTTTACTAAATCAATCAATTCATCAAGGATAGTATCCATTGCCAATTTTTTGTCTTCCATTTCTGCTTAGGATTTTCCTTCCAATGGTTAAATTGTTCTGAAGGCAACTTGCTCTGATTCCAATTGTTGGAAATATTGAGAGGGGGGTGAATCAATATTTAGATCAATCAGTATTTTTGAAATTGTACTTCAATCAGATCATGTATTCAATTTATATCCAATCATAAATCAAGACTAGCCAATGAACAATGAAGAATAGTATAAGAGACACACCAATACACCATGCATATTATATAAGAAGTGATTGTGTATTATTGTTCAAAGGAGGTAATGACTTCCAAAGGTAGCTACAGCTTCCAAATATAAAGGGAGGGATAAACCTCCAAAAGGAATATACAATCCTCCAATACCAAGAGAGGTTTGACCTATCCATCCTTTCCCCTTCCTTCCACCCAAGAATATATGAGAGATAATAAAAATATACATTAAATTATCACCATCAACCAACCATCACATAGAACTTGATAATGCTTCCTGAAACTTCTTCAACTTAATCCAATTCTTCACTTCTTGGAATACTCTGATCCTATAGATAATATTACTTAATGTATTCTTTGAATCTCCTCCAAGTTCCACTCCTTGAATCCTCCCAGAAAAGGAGTTATAGAGAAAATGGTAGACCCTATTCAATTCTAGTTTATTCATGAGAGCACACTTGTACACCATGCCCCGTGCTCAATATTTAACATCCGATTCTAAAATTTGTATACAGGAAATTAGATCCCGTAAAATTTCCAATGCAATTGGTTTCACTTCATTTGGATTCTCTATGAATATGTTATGACTTTTTTACCCGGAACACCTATTTATGACTAGCTTCAGGACTAGTAAAAAACCTTATCTTCCACATAGTGTATCTCCAAAATTATAGAGAATAAAGAGCCGAAATTTTTACCAGAAGTACCTAGATATGTCTTCTCAATAGAATCTAAATTTAACCATCTGAATCATTCTAGAAAAAAAATGTTATAATGAAAATGGTAAGATGACTGTAAATAACATACCTTAGAACACATAACCAAAAGATTTCATCCTCCCTTGAAATTCGGCCTTCTTTACTTCTGATTTCCTCAAAAATTCGACTTATATCTCCTTGTTCATTAATAAACTTGTGTTTGTTGAAAAATAAATGTATAATGAGATGTATTTATACCCTTTATGTCACTTCCTTTTAACATTAGGGACGTCATGTAGTTTATGCTTCAATTCACATTGTCATCTTCAAAAATTCATTTCTCCTCAATCATGAGGATCCACGTGATATGCAACATACCACCGGAAGCAACATGACTTATAGTATCTATCCATGGGTGTTGTGTCTCCATGTGTAATTTCCTTCATGTCTATCTACTTCAATCAATTGTGGGGTCCAAAATCCATGACTAGGGTTGACATCAATGACAACAACCAATCTTCCAACAATAAGAAGACACCTAAAGGTAAAAATAGATCATGATAGTTTGAAGTAATTCTTGGAAAAATGGTTATATTCAAAAGAGAAAAAAAATGGGTTACAAAGATGCCAGGTTATGACATTGAAATTATCTACAAAAAATGAAATAAAATATGATGGAAGATGCACTTTCAACAAAATAAGAAGACATGCATGGCTTACTGCTGTTGAGGAAAAGATATGAAATAATATTACTCAAGCATTTCAGATCTTGCTTGGCTAAGGCAAGAAAGACGAAAATATCACCCTATGTTTATAGCCTCAAAATTTGTTTCCTAATCCACAAGTATTAGTTACAAGTGCTTAGGATGATTTTTATAAATAAAATATTGTTATGAAATTCAACAATTTTATATAATTTTCTGAATATAACAGATGCAAAAGTAAATGCGGAGACAAAATAAAAAATACCAAGTCACATATCAACACAGATGAGATAGAATAGCAATCACTTATTTCATTCCAAGAAATCAAAAGAATCGTTATCTTTACAAAATTCCTTGAGGGATTTTGGACCAAAGTCAAACTTAGATGTCCCCGATGAAAACCATACAAAAGGACTTCTAACAGAAAGTACAAAACTGAACTTTAAAAGATGGATCAGCTTGCCATAGATTTTTTCCCACTCGAATATGCACAATATCCTTTATCAGTCATGAAATTTAATTCATAAACAGACAAGTCTACACAGACTATCAAAGATAGATCAACACCTCTGAAAAACAATTTTCTAAATGATGTAATTCATCCTTGAATCTTGTTGTCTACAATAGGAACCTATTGTCATAAAAGAGAATTAGGATTTTAATGAATTAAAGAATGAATGAAATCTGAACTATCTCAATAAAACTTAAGAGAAGACCTTAGTATGCTTTCTCCTTCTATCCTCCTCTTGTTCTTCCTTCTCTTTTTGCCTTTAAGAAATTAAAATTAGTTGAAGTATTTCAACTACCTCTTTTAGTTAAGTTAACTAAAACTCAACTAACATTTAGTTTAGGGGAAGAATTAATATAATAATAATAATAAGTGTCTTAAATAAATAATAACTAGTAGGTGGGACCCCTTGTAACTCCCTTTAGTTTCTTAACAAAAATAAACATAACTTAATCAATCAATCAAATGTTAGGATATTTAGACACTTAGGAATTAGTTAAGATCTACTTGGTCTAATATGTCGTTAGGTAAAAGTGTGTTTCTTTAGTATGCATTAGTATGCATTTGTAGTTAGGCAATCCGACGGTCACGATATGTTCCCGACAT
>ML796025.1:21690-42833 GCA_009831015.1 Picea engelmannii | reverse complement strand
TGAAGGAGTGATTTTGGGGAAGTGAGAGAATTGAGTCTTTTAATATTTAAAAAGAAATTAATTTTGGAGAACCAGAGGCATGTGTGACACTTGGATGGTGGAGACTGTTAGAGGGCTAGTCTTTAAAAAAATTAATTAATTAATGATTTATGAACTAGGTCAGTCTCAAAAATTCTATAAAAGGAGGGGAAAGGAAGGAAGAAGAGGACCGGTCAGCGTAACGTTACGCTACCGAATTGTGGCTTGACGGATTGCTTGTGAGGAGTTGGGTATATCTCAGCTGTGATTGGAGTGGTAGCTCAGCCGTTGAGGCTTGCTGAGATGCTATTTTATCTTTGGTGCTTGTGTGGCCCCTTTGCGGCTCGGGGGGCTAAGGGGGAAGAAGAGTACCCCTAGCGTTGGCTGGGAGGTACCAGTGAGTTTGTTTTGGTCGGCGAGCAGGAGCGGCAAGGAGCGCGGGACGCGGCACGGAGCGCGGGACATCTCCGAAGCGGGCGTGTGGCTAAGGTACGATTTTAATTGGTAAGTAGAAGGCGTTTTATATTCGACAAATTATTGTTATTGGGATGATATGATGAGTTTGTTTGGCATTATATTTTGCAATTTCGATCCGCAACGATATGGTAGAGTTTGTTTATATTCTGATCAGGTGTCACCGCATTTATGATGTCATGTGTTTGCATTTATATGTATTAGGTGATGTTGTTAAATTCTTATTTTTTATTTCCTATTGCACTTCGCCATTCATAGACGTAACGAAGGGGGTCGTTACACAGGTTAAGAGTGGAGGAAACATGCCACATAGTGGTTGTAGAATCTTCTTCAAACTAAAAAATCCCATACTTTTTAATGACTTTGGCGGGGTTTTTGGTAGATTGGACAGGTACTTGGTGACTATATAAGCTACCAAACAATGACTAAGTTGAATATTGAGATGAAGAAGAACCTATGGTGCCACCAGAGCCACCACTAGATGCCATCTTGTGAATGATAGGTAAGGGAGAGAAAGACGAACTAGATGAATCAGACAAGGTTCTCCTTAGAGTGCTTTGTTGGGTTGACAACACAATGCTCCTTCTTCCTATTTCAGCAATAGGATTATTTTTTGGTGATAAACCTCTTCTTCTCCTATAAATACGAGGATCTAAGGGCATGAAAAGAAGATCAAAATTGTAGGAAAAATAAATCTATGATTGATTCCTAAGACGTCTTTTCCTAGCTTCCCAATGTTCTTGGGAACTTATATCTTGTTCAATTGTTTCCCATGAGCGATTAAGCTCAACCCGGGTACTACCAGTATCTAAGATAGTGTTAAACCAGTTTAAAACAATGTTGGTCTAATCTTGAAGACCAATCAATATTGGGCTACCTTGCAACATTTACAATCACTAAGAAATGAAACAGTCAAAGAATCAATATAAAAAATGTAGATATATTCAATGATAATCAAGCATAAAAAGAACTAGAGAGATATGGAAGATCTCCCCAGTATGATCGCCAAATAAATGTTGAGGAAAAGATATGAAATAATATTACTCAATAATTTTCATATCTTGCTTGGCTAAGGCAAGATAGACGAGAATATCACCATATGTTTATAGCCTCAAAATTTGTTTCCTAATCCCCAAGTATTAGTTACAAGTGCTTAAGCTAATTTTTATAAATAAAAGATTGATGTGAAATTCAACAATTTTATATAATTTTCTGAATATAGCAAATGCAAAAGTAAATGTGGAGACAAAAGAAAAAATACCAAGTCACATTTCAACACAGATGAGACACAATAGAAATCACTTATTTCATTCAAAGAAATCAAAAGAATCGTTCTCTTTACAAAATTCCCCGAGGGAGTTTGGATCAAAGTCAAACTTAGATGTCCCCGATGAAAACCATACAAAAGGACTTCTGACAGAAAGAAAAAAATTGAACATTAAAATATGGATCCGCTTGCCACAGATTGTTGCCCACTTGACTCTGCACAATATCCTTTATCAGCCATGAAATTTAATTCATAAACAAACAAGTCAACACAGACTATCAAAGATAGATCAACACCTCTGAAAAACAAGTGTCTGAATGATGTAATTCAGCCTTGAATCTTGTTGTCTACAATAGGACCCTATTGTCATAAAAGAGAACTAGGATTTTAATGAATTAAAGAATGAATGAAAAATGAACTATCTCAATAAAAATTAAGAGAAAAATTTAGTATGCTTTCTCCTTCTATTCTCCTCTTGTTCTTCCTTCTCTTTTTTCCTTTAAGCAATCAAAATTAGTTGAAGTAGTTCAACTACCTATTTTAGTTAAGTTAACTAAACTCAACTAACTTTTAGTTTAGGGGAAGAATTAATATAATAATAATAATAAGGGTCTTAAATAATAATAACTAGTAGGTGGGACACCTTGTAACTCCCTTTAGTTTCTTAACAAAAATAAACATAACTTAATCAATCAATCAAACACATCCCTCCTTGTGGATTCCATCATCATTCTCATAATTTTGAAAAATTAAATATCAATGATATTTTCAACCATATCCAAGAATATAAAATCCAAAATATCCAAAAATAATGTGTTGTCCAAAAACTTCAACAATCAACTATTCTCAACAATCAATAATAAAATATACTCAAAAACTATATTTGCCACTTTGGGAGGCAATTTTCCCTTTGTTGTTGTTCTCCCTTTGACTTTTCTAAATTATGTTTAGGCTCTATGGATCCTTTAGTCTTGATTTCACTGATAACATGAGATCAATCATCTCTCAAGTGCATGCGGGATGAAACGGATTTGGCTTAATCACTTGAGGGAGAGGAGGGGGCAGCAACAACTTTTCCTTTATCATGTGTATGGTGGGCTTCGGTTTTGAGTCTCTTGCTTGCATGGGAAGACTGTATAGGTGAGTATGCAGGGGAAAATTGGACAATTGGGTTAACCGGTGGAGGAGGAAAAGGTAGAGACAAATTGGGCCAACCACGATGTTGGGATACTTTTGGATGGAAAATCTCTTTCCATCCGTCATTTTCAGGGACTTCAGGTTGTAATGAGACATGTACTGTTGATACTGAGAGGGGTGTGAATCAGTATCAAGTAAAATTTAAAACCTTTTTCAACTTATACTTAAACCATTCAATTATATCCAATGAGCAATGAACAATAGTATAAGAGTTACACCAATACACCACAATACACCATGCGCAATATATTAGAAATAATCAGTAGTTATTGTTCAAGGGAAGTAATGACTTCCAAAGGTAGCTACAACTTCCAAATGTAAAGGGAAGGATAAACCTCCAAGAGGAAGATACAATCCTCCAATATCAAGAGAGATTTGAAATCTCCATCCTTGCCCCTTCCTCCCACCCAAGAATATATGAGAGATAATAAAACTTTACATTAAATCATCACCATCAACCAACCATCACATAGAACCTGATAATGCTTCCTGAGACTTCTTCAATTTATACAATTCTACAATTCTTGGAATACTCTAATTCTATAGATAATATTACTCAATTTATTCTCTGAAACTTCTCTCTCTTGATATTTCTATGAATGTATATTACTATTACTATGAATGTATATTACTATTACTCAAGAGAGATAATATTACTCAATTTATTCTATGAATGTATAATGATATTTATTTATACCATTTATGTCACTTTATTTTAACATTAGGGCGGACCTGACACTTTCTTATTTTGTAATTATTTTCTTTAAGTATCTTCAAGGCATACATGTACTTCCTTCTTCAATTCACTTTGTCATCTTCAAAAATTCATTTCTCCTCAACCATGAGGATCCACGTAACGTGCCACATACCACTGGAAACAACATGATGTATACTATCCATCCCTGGGTCTTGTATCTACATGTGCATTTTCCTTGTTATAGCAAGATTTGCCTCACCATTGCTATCTTGCATAGAGAGCCTTTTTCCATTTCCCTATGCAGACTTATCAACCCATTTTTGATAAATCTAGAGCCAAAAATATTTTTTTTTCCACATATACGATCCCTAACTGCTTTGCAAGATGCGTATAAGCTTGCTACTCTACTATAGCTCACATATATCAATATTTGTGCCAGAAAATACAAAATGAGGTCAGGTTTCCATGTCACGAAAAAAGATCTATGATCTTTGGCCTTCCATATACTAGAAACGTTCTGACTAGGCCCTTCAGTTGCATTCTAGAGGCTATAAGAGCATAATTTTGAGCTATGGAAAAAGAGGAGAAAGTATTCAACTTTGAGAGAAAAGTTACTCTGGGGAAATTACTTCATATTGAGTCTACATCCCTTTGTCCCTCAAGTTTGAACACAGTGTTCAACCCCCAAGATCTTTCCTTATTGTCGAGAGGACCTCATTACCTCTTTGCTATGAGCTTGCCTTTGGTGGAGGATTGAAGTGGTGGAGACCCAGTTGGAAGGAACTTGGTTTCTTGGTTTTGAAACGTGTTGACGCGGAAGTCTGTAATGTTGATACTTTTGTTTATCAATTATTAATAGAAATACTCCTTTCACATCCTATCGATATCTTGCAAATATATGATTATTATCCATGGGCATGTTTGTAATGTTTATTAATGGATTGTGCTATCTGATGTGCTAACTCATTTTATACATTGTCACTATATACTTGCATTGCTTGTTTGTTAAGAACTTCTTGTAGGTGTAAAGCTTTGGGTCAAAGTGCTCAATGGTGTAATGACATCAAACGATTGGATCAAGGTAGGCTTCTTCCTCGTACTGCACATTAGTTTATATAACACATGTTGGAATTGAGTTGATTTCTGCAATCATACCTGTCTGTTGTGGTTTACCCTTAGCCATAGAGAGTTTTTCCCTTGTAACAAAATTGGTGACTCCACTAGGGAGAGATCTTCCTTCTAAGGGTTGAAGTATTTTTTCTTCTTACATTGCTCTTTTTCCTTTGTATTTCTTGTCATATCATAGTTGGACAGTGTCTATTCACTCTAGGTCTTATTTTTTCATCCTTTTACCCTTGCCCAACCTTGTTTTAAAAGATATACGCCTTTTTTTCCCTGACAGTCGTGTATACACGCTTGTTGTCCCACTGAAAGAGGCGTATATACGCCCTTTTCTCTTGAACATTCGCATATACCAATTCCCCTTGATTGCTTTCTTGGTTTAGTGACTGTTGGGTAGGTTTTGAGGATCACTAAGCCTTCTTAGGTCTCTGTGGTGCATGTTGAGATTATCTGGGATGACAGGAAACCTGTTTGGAGTTGAATTTTTTGGCAGTGTCTTTCTCTTTGTTTTTCGTTTTTGATTTGTCCTTGGTAGTTGGGTTGTCTGCTTAGCTGCTTGGTACTCTGCTCGAGTGATTTCTTTTATACACAGTAAAATTTATATATCAAGTCGCTTATCAGTCCATGCATTTTCTTTTTAATACATTGAAAATACAAAAAATAGGTATTTTGCATTGGTTGGTATTTTTGTCTTGGAACCTTTATCATTAGCTTAGCACATTTAGTGAAAGATTTCATTTTACTTCTGAGTTGCAGAGTTAAAATTGAAGATTGCATCGTTTTTATTTAGCATATCATTCACCGAAAAGTTAAAGTTAGGCTTTGCATTATATCTATTTTTATTTTCATGCAGAGTCATAACACCATGAGTTTCATTTCCATACCTTTTTGAGTAATCACGACCATTAAAATTTATGCTTTAAACTAAAATTGATTAGTAATGATTTTATTATTTAGGGTGCACAAACTAGCCTAGGATTTACTGCCTTGGAATAGGATTTTGTGAGTAAACTTCTCCAAGACAGTTATATCAACATATGTGTCTAAGACAGGGAATTGAGAAATCCATTGTATAATTGGTAATATCAGGAGGCTCTGCTCACATTGGAGTTAAGCACGAGGTCGCATGAAGTTTGTTGAAGGGATAACCCCTGGATTCTCACCTAGTGTCAGATATATTTCTGTGGATTTATTTGTATTTGGGGATCTTGCTAGTATCCATACCTCTATGAAAGGTGGTACTTTCAAGGTTTCGGGCTTTGCTACCCTGCCCATACAGTAATCCAGACTTATGACTGTTCTCCTGTGCATCGGTTATATAGTGGTTTATTGGTTTCTTGACTTAGGTTTCTCATAGGTTACTTGCAGGGGTTATTCTACTTGTATCCTGAGTCAAATAGGGGTCGGAAAACACACAACCTTTATGGAGGATTACCTCTCCGAGGGGATCTAACTGACTGATTTTTAAGATTACGAGGGCCCTTATAACTGATTATGTTACCTCCAAACTTTAGCAGGGAGTCTTAGGTCCCTCCTGGATGAGGCATACCTTCTTTAGCGAGGGAGGCCACTCAACC
Organism: Picea engelmannii; assembly: GCA_009831015.1. Lineage (NCBI taxonomy): Eukaryota > Viridiplantae > Streptophyta > Pinopsida > Pinales > Pinaceae > Picea > Picea engelmannii. Next base: position 36,481 of record ML796025.1, on the reverse strand, counting down.
ACTTTAGCCCGTTTGCATGCATAATGGCCATTTGACATTTTGGTATGCTCTTTGATTACTAGTTGGCCCTAGAAATATGGTTTTTGGTTTCATTATCATGGATAGCGGAGCACCTTTTACTCCTCCATTCACCGCTACCCCCCCCCCCCATGATGCCTCCTCATTTCATGGGGGCCGACCCTTTTGTTTTTTACAATGGTATGCACGATTATAATGCTCAATCCACACCTTGGGTCTCCAGTCATTTTTCTGTTGATATGCCTTCCCACATGCAACCCCCTCCCTGGTCTACTTATATGAATCCTAGCATTGGACCTGGGGGCACCATTTCTCCCATGCCCACTTATTCGTTTGATATGATTCAAGCTCCCATGGGAAGTTGGAACCTTCCACCTTATGGATCCATTCCTAGCTATTCTCTTTCATGATCCAGTGCTCAGATGGGTGCTTATTACACCCCACCCATGTATCTTTCATCTTCCATGTCAGTCCCTTTAAACACTTTTTCTATACTAGGTCCTCAAGTACCCCCAGGTCTTTCGTATGGGGAGAATAAATTTTATAATTCAGGCTACCCTCCTTATGGGACACCCTCACAAGGGGGAAACATATATACTCACTCAAATAATTCTTATCCTACCTCAGTCTCTTTGCAGACCTCAATGATGATGCCCATCCAGACCTCTTCAGACCACCTTGGCATAAACCACCATGTTTCTGGGCCAAGACATGGAGTATACCAGGATCCTTTCTGTCTTGCAATGTTCCAGAATCAATATTTTCTGGGACCTTGGAATCAAATACCACAATCTATCACTAGCCCAACCACTACAAGCCACACCAGTGCACCAACGCTCACCTCTGCTAGTCATGTCGGAGATGATTTGACACTTTCTACAAATCATGTCGACAAATCACTTCCAACCTCTGCCAATTATGTTGGGGGAACCATCCTTTTCACCCCGGATCATAGCCCTGTCATGTATCCAACTCCTATTCATCATACAGGAGACGACTCTCTTTCCTCGGCCAGGCCCATCAAGAAACCTAAACGTCTCAGACATAATCCTAAATTCTTTTGCAGGACTTGTGAAGGAATTCATCTTACTCACTTGTGCCCAGTGACTTTTGGGATACCAGAGGCGTGGGGCTCACCCAAAAGCATTTCAGACTCTGAGACACCCATGGTTCCTCCTCACACCACTTCACCTTTAATGATCCAAAAAATCTCACCACTGAGATTTTCCTCTGACCTTACCCCCTCCACGGAGGGTGAAGCGTCTCCTACCCCCGTTACCATACATCCTCTTCAACCTATAATTGAAGAAGTGACCACGTCGATGCCATTTATGGTCAAAATGACTCTCCCTGAAGAGAACGACACACCTTTTAGCCATGTCATCAACATTCCACACCCTCCCCCTTCTGAACAAGAGAGATTCATTCTTCCTCCGAATACTCTCTCTCTGAGTTCTGACGAGATCCCCTTCGACTGGGACGACCTAACAGGACATCCCATACCCCCACCTATGTTTTTTACACTAAGAGACATTATTCGAACCATAACAGAGACTATGTACTCTGATAGCACTTTCTCCTCCTCGAATTGGAGAGCTTTGGGATTTCCCAAGCTTTTGTCAGCTATCCGCAAGATATTGACTTTCGGCAGAAGGCCGGGACGGGAACCTTGGCCTCCCCCTTTACATGTTGATTAGAAATAAACATGAGTCTTATTTAATCTCTTTTTCGACTCATTATTAAAAATTGAAAAGATCACCGAGTGATTTGTCCCTTTCACACTCGTTAAAATTGGATTTGAAAGATCATGAGTCTTAGTTAAGCTCTTTTCCGACTCGCTATTAAAAATGGAAAAGATCACCGAGTGAAGTTGTATTTTTCACACTTGTAAATTGGATTTGAAAAGACGTCTATTTGGCACAAGTTTACCCCTTTTTCACACCAATTAGACTAAAAGATATAAAAAATGACATTTTTTGGCGTTAAATTGTGATTTCATCTCATGCCCTTGCTTGCATTATTGAGCCTTTAGCCGGTTCTCCCTTTGTGTTATAAACCACGACCCAAGAAGTTTGCATCCTCAACCAAGAAGAGCCTTGTTTATATCCTTTGCAATTTGACACCCTATACCCTGGAGGGAACATCACCCCGAGTGTCCATCTCCCGCATGCATTTTCTTGTATTGAGCATAGGTACATTCCACTGCTAGAACTAGTTTTTCTTACTTGCGACACTCTTTCCCTCCTCTATATCATAGCATTCACTTGTTATGAAAAAACAAAAAAATATGGGTGGGAAGGGAGTACTATATTGTAATTGGCAGTAGTCATGTCGCCTTTGAATAGAGAACAAAGTTATTGAGTCCTTGCGTCATCATAATTTTGGGTTTAGCATGGCCTTAGGAAGCTGATCTCGTTACAGAATGTTCTATACCGACTGATTAATCTTCCAGTCACTATAGGGAACATTACAGATGCCTCCTGCATCTAGTTGTCACATCATTAAGTCTATGCTGTCAGAGTCCACCGTATGTGTCATGCTCTTGCTCAAAGGAATTCTATCAACCTATGTCAACCACTCCTCATAAATATTGAATTTTCATGTTGGCCATACCCTTAGTTTGTCTAAAAATCACATGATACTTTGGTCTTATGATGCACCCTGGCCCTACTTTGATCATCGGTAGGTCACCTTGAACCCAACAATTGACATTTCATCATGGGTCATTGACTGGGTGGTTTCCCTTGTGTTCAACGGCAAGACATCTATTCACACTTTGGGATTCGTGCAGTGTCTTGGATGCCTTTAGCCTTATTGGTGGTTTCCTCGCCTTTGTTAGAATTTTTCATCATTGGCTGCTATTCAGAGGGTATTTTTCATGTACCGCTTGCATTTGGCACATGCGAAAGACGTACAGGGTCATTGGTTTGTGAACATGTTCTTTGTCCGATCTACACCAAATCATGAAACTCATGCTTTGTTCCTCATGCTGATTGATGAGAGATGCCTTAATTCTCTCCTTTCAGCGGGTCTCTTTCCATCGAATTCAGCCCATGTATTCTAGATATGAGACCTAGAGCTTTATGAGTACCTTGATGATCCAGATTATTTTCGTCACGAAATGAGATCGGAGATATAATAAAGAAATGCACGGAGATATGCTGGAATGGTGGCAGCTTATCTCTAAAAAGAGATGCGACGGCTACTCGCATTCGCAAAAAGATGATTACAATGAGGCTCTGAAGGCCTTTTTACAATAAACAGGAATGCCAAAAACCATAGACATCCAAAAACCTAACCCTAGGAGATGAAGAACCAAAAGTCATGTGGGCCCCGTTTGGGTAAGTTAGTACATCAACTTCCCGAGGTCGTAACTTTTGCATACGATCTTCGTTTTAGGCGTATGATAGCTTGTTGGAAAGGTATCATCGAGGAGATTCATTTTTAGGGCCCAATGATTCATTTGAATATCATTGAGAACCTCTATATCTAAAAACCTTCATTTACACCCTCAAAATGGCCCCGGAAGTTAAAACCTGCTAAAAATAGTAAATTGCCAAAATTGCCAGAAAACTATTTTGAGCTAGTTGGGAAAGGTGGGTGGCCACTGATATCCACCTAGATCAATAATCCCTCCTTAGGAAGAAATGGTATCCATTCCATTGAGTTTTTGGGGGAGAGGGAAAAGCATTTGTTGGATCTGCATCTGGGTGAGCTGCTTGTATTGCTGGAGACGTCGTGTTGCTTAGTTTGTGGAAGTCTGTCGTGAACCTATTGAAGCTGAGGTTGTTCAAAAAGTCGAGATACATGAGAGGAAGGTGTTCATAAGGAATATTTGCGCTTTTCTGCAACCTTGTCGGCCTGCTTCTATTGGATAGAAGGTGCAGGGGACGAGGCTGTAGTGGTTGCAGTGTCCTTCTGTTCCCCTTTTGAACAGATTGTGAAGAAGCTGAATTTTGCAGTATGAGATACTACCTTACTACACTTTTTAGGTGGAACAATAGTTGGAACTACCTCTGGTGTTCTGTAGAGATGACCCCCCAAAGTAACAATGACACTATGGGGTCGAGACTCATAAACAGCATGGCGTCTCCACATATATGGTTAGCCCAAGAGAACATCACAGACATCCATTGGGGAAACATCACATAATACCTCATCCTTGAAGGGTTGGATGTTGTATGACAATCGACATTGTTGGCTGACATGGAGATATCTTCCTTATCGAAGTCACCCGATGTTGTATGGTTGCGAGTGTGGTGTTGTCAACAATCCCAACTGTTTGACGACCTCTGCTGAGATGAGGTTTTTCTGGCTTATGTTATCAACAATAAAATGCAACGAGGTCCCCTTCACCCACATATGTGAATGAAAAAGGCACTCCCCCTCTTTAGGATCTGTTGGTTCTTCTGGTTGAATTATTGTGGTTGCGACAATAGCAGTGGGGCCTATGTCAATGATCTATCATTTACCAGTATTTTTAGAATCAGATTCTGAATCAGGGTTTGGCTCCTTGTCTTTGATCTTGACCACCAATGACTGTTTTGAGTGACATTCATCAGTGTTGTGCTAGGAGATTTTGTGGAAATCACACCATTTTCTGGTGTCCTTCTTTGTCTTCCTGTGACCCTTCTTTTCCTATGTCTTGGACTGGTTTTCAGGAGACTGTTTGTTAGGGTCGTCTTTGTCATACTTTGGTTTTTGCGGATTTTCAGACCCGAATTCCCATTTGTTCTAGTGCTTAAATTTCTGCTCAATTTTAACAGCATATTGATAAGAAGCACCGAGTGATGAGATGTCCAGAAAATCCATTTAAGTATGGATGTATCTGTGTAGAGCCCCACGGTATTTCAGAACCAAATGTCACTCAGAGTCTTTGATACCCAGCTTGGTGCGCAAGGTATGGAAAGTATTGGTGAACTCCAGAACTGCTTGGACCCTCTCTTTCCGCAATGTGGTCTGTCTCATGTACTGGTCCTCATAGTTTCCAATAGGGTAATAATGTTCATTTATCACATCCACAAAAAAATCCAAAGTGGGATCGACCCCATATATTCCAAACTCCTTTGTGGAACTTTGCTCCCAGTAAGTTTCCCACCAATGTTTGACATGAGGGAGAGCTTTAAGGAGTGCGAAGGTGATCTTTTCTTTGTCGGAAAAATTGTGAACAAAGAAATAACCTTCTAGCAAAGTTAACCATTTTTCTAGGGCTTCTACATCTATCTGTCCTTTAAATACAAGAATATCAAAATTAAGTTGGACCTTGAAAGGCGAGGTGCCTCCAAAGTGGCCACTTGATGAAGATGCGCCTGATGCTATCGATAGGCATTTAAGGATGTGGGAAAAATTCTCCATCATTTCGTCCCTCTGTCACGTGAGAACTTTCTCAAGCAATAGATTGATAGGATCGTCTGCTCCATCATTTTTCTTTTCTTCTGCCATTGAGGTTTTCTTGGGTGTGCGAGAGCGATTGTCTTCAAGAGAGACAAACTCGAGACCCAACTTGCTATACTTGGACCTCGTCAGGGACATGCACTGAAAAAATGATCAAGAGAAACCTTCTCTGATACCACTAATCCAGATTATTTTTAGCATGAAATGAGATCGTAGATATAATAAAGAAATGCACAAAGATATCATGGAATGGTGGAAGCTTATCTCTGAGAAGAGATGTGATGGCTACTCGCAATCATAATAAGATGATTAAATTGAGGCGCTAAAGGCCTTTTTACAATAAACAGGAATTCCAAAAACCCTAGACATCCAAAAACCTAACCCTAGGTTATGAAGCGCCAAAAGTCATGTGGGCCCCGTTTGGGTAAGTTAGTACATCAACTTCCTGGGGTTGTAACTTTTGCATATGATCTCCATTTTAGGAGTATGATAGCTCATTGGAAAGGTATCATCGAGGAGATTAATTTTGGGGTCCCAATGATTCCTTTGGATATCATTGAGAACCTCGATCTTTAACAACCTTCATTTAGGCCCTCAAAATGGCCCCATAAGTTAAAACTTGCTAAAAATAGTAAATTGCCAAAATTGCTAGAAAACTGTTTTGAGCCAGTCAAAAAAGGTGGGTGGCCACTGATATCCACTCGGATCACTTGAGGCTTGCATTCATTAGTGGTAGGCTCTCTCACCATTGACAGATGAGAAAACATCAATGTGTCCTGATCAATGGATCTCTCAAGTGTTCGACACCAGCTCCTTTATTCACATTTGTAGAGATGTACTCAGTGCCTTGATACCTACTTTCATCATTGGTAGGTTGTCTCACGTTTGTTAATGGTATACCTCAATGACTGGTAATCAAACGATGTCTCATCATGTTCAACCTCAACTCATTTATTCACATGATGTAGACTTGCACCATTTGCGGATTGTATTGAAGACTTGAAGACATCACTTTGTGGATGCAGCTTTCTTGAGTTGTTGCTTCCATTTCATTGGATCGGTACCTATTTGACTTTAGCGATCATGGGAGATTATATTGTATGCTATGTAATATAGATATCTTTAGATTTATTTTGAGACTGGTTTCACTGGGCCTTGTTCGTGACTATGACAGCGATTGGCATATAACCACATTTACACCTGCCTACTCATGGCCATGAGCACTTGTTGGTATATTTTCCACATGGATCTGCATTGTATTCTTGGCAGCCATGTATGAAAAGTTAGTACATAATGTAATGAGCAATTGAGTTCATCCAGCTAGTTCTCTACCACTCCACTTCTGGGTTATTTATAATGTATTTTCTCCATCGCATATACTCCTCTGATCTCACACATTAGGGGGCATCTGTTATAGAAATATTTACCTCACCATTGCTATCTTTCACAGAGGGCCTTTTTCCATTTCACTAAGTAGACTTATCAACCCATTTTTGATAAATCCAAAGCCAAAAAAATATAGTTTTCCACATATATGATCCCTAACTTCTTTGCAAGATGCGTATACACTTGTTGCTCCACTACAACTCCCGTATATTGGGATTTGTGCCAGAAAATAAAAAATGAGGTCGGGTTTCCATGTCATGACAAAATATCTCTGATCTTTGGCCTTCCATATACTGGAAACATTTTGACTTGGCCCTTCAGTTGCATTCTGGAGGCTATAAGAGCACAATTTCGAGCTATGGAAAAAGAGGAGAAAGCATTCAACTTTGAGAGAAAAGTTACTATGGAGAAATTACTTCATATTGAGTCTGCATCCCTTTGTCCCTCAAGTCTGAACATAGTGTTCAGCCCCCAAGCTCTTTCCTTATTGTTGAGAGGACCTCATTACCTCTTTGCTATGATCTTGCCTTTGTTGAAGGATTGAAGTGGTGGAGACCCAGTTGCAAGGAACTTGGTTTCTTGGTTTCAAACCATGACGACACAGAAGTCTGTAATGTTGATACTTTTGTTGATCAATTATTAATAGAAATACTACTTTCCCGTCCTATCAATATCTTGAAAATATATGATTATTATCCATGGGCATGTTTGTAATGTTTATTAATGGATTGTGCTATCTGATGTGCTAACTCATTTTATACATTGTCACTATATACTTGCATCGCTTGTTTGTTGAGAATTTCTTGCAGGTGTAAAGATTTGGGTCAAAGTGCTCAATGGTGGAACGACATCAAATGATTGGATCGAGGTAGGCTTCTTCCTCATATTTCACATTAGTTTATATAGCACATCTTGGAATTGAGTTGATTTCTGCAATCATACCTGTCTATTGTGGTTTACCCTTGGCCATAGAGAGTTTTTCCCTTGTAACATTCCTTCATGTCCAAATACCTTCATCAATATTGCGGTCCAAAACCCATGACTAGGGTTGACATCAATGACAATAACCAATCTTCCAACAATCTCCCCCTTTGTCATTGATGGAAACACTCATGTTCCCCCTATCATCATGATCCCAATTTCTCTCCCCCTTTGACATCAATGGAAAAGGGTAGGGCTTCTCCCCCTGAGTTTAATGGAAAAAGTTAACCTTCTTCTCTGGGGTTGCTCCCCCTGAACATGTAGCATTCAATAATACTTCATCCTTATTTTTGGTCTTTGGGACTTTTTCTTCCTTGGAATCATTTTGTGTGGCTTTTGTCTTCTCTCTCTTCTTCATGTCTTGGATGTATATGTTTTTCGGTCTTCTTGTTGCAGTTGCAACCAATCTTCCTGAGTTATTTTCTCTAATTTTACATTTTCAGGAGTCAAACGTAAGAGTGTATCCTTGATCACACATTTTACTAACACTGAGTAGATTATGCTTCAAGTCTTCAACCAATAGGACATTATTTTCTTTTACATTTTTTCTTCCAAGTTCTACTTCACCTTATCCAAGTATTTTGGAAAATGAGTCATCTCCAAATGCAACATTGCCACCCTTTCTCTTCAAGCTGATGAATTTGTCTTGATCCCCGATCATGTGTGAAGAACATCCAATGTCTATGTACAATTCATATTCTTCTTTACATTCTTCAGCGGTTAATGCTATTCGACAATCTTCATTATTTGGAATCTCTTTCCTTCTCCATACTATGGTTGGCATAGAGACATCTTCATTCATATATCTACAATCCCGTGCTTTGTGTCTAAGATAATTACATTTGTAGCATACAATATTTTTGTCCATCAATGGGGAAAATAAATCATAACTTTTGTTGACAAATCCACGATTATTTCCATATATTCTATTTACACCATTCATGTTTCTTCCATATTTGTTCATTTTATTGATTCTACAATTAATTTCCTTATGTCCAAAATTTTTGCAAGTATAACAATGACCAAGAAAGAAATTTTGATACCTTGGAGTAAGTGGTCTTCTTTGTGATGTAGTCCATCTGGGTTCATGATTGTTGGAGTTACTTCGCACACACCTAGGATTTATTTTTCCTAAGGTTATTCCTTGTTTATTAGTTATGATTAGTCATTATCCAGTCTCCTATATTTTAGGGGAGAATATTCCACCTGAAGAATATTCTCTTTCAGTTGACACTTCAGTTTGACTAGTTGAGTTGATTTTAGATGTTGCATTGGTTTTGTCACCATGCAACATTGGGATCATCAACAACTCACTACTCTTTGTTCAGACAGTTAACTGAAGACTAGTTGACTAGTTAACTCAGCTAGGTGGAAGTTCACTCCCGTAACTGCTTGAGAGACTAGACTAGGTGGAAATTTACTCTTGTAATTGCTAGTGTGTGTCCAAATCAATCTAGACCACCACTATGGATCATTAGTTACTCATTTATCCTATATCTATTGTAAATTATTCACTCTTTGACTGTGGAAACGGTTAATGAGAATTCTTCCATTCTTTCTCTCCTTCTTCTTCCTTCTCCAATTCTCTCTGCAAATGTGTGTATTATTGTTTAGATAGATCTATTATGTATAGGTTCACCACATTTACATGGTATAAGAGTCGATGGACTCCTAAGCAAAAGCTACACCAAATATTTTTTGTAGGTACAAAAGATTGAAGACAACAAAAAGATGGATTATTTGTCAGAAATACTTCTCATGCCTCACAACTATTTGGAATGGAAGCCAAATTTTTTGCTTATGCTCAGATGTAGAGGCTTGTACCAAATAACTATGGCAATGGAAGTAGAGCTTGATTCTATCGATGAGAAAAACAATTTTCTCAATAGGCAAGATATGGCCATATGATGTATCATCTATTTTATTTCTCCTGAAATTCTTCATCAAGTATATGATGACTCACATGAATTCACTCCAAATGATTTATGGAGCATACTGGAGGTTTTATTTGGGAATAAGGAAGAATGCATGCAAAATGTTGACAAGATAGAGAATGTAGAAAATCCACTGGAAGATAAATCATCTCAGTTTGAAGAGCCTTCTACATAAGTATCTACAAAAAATTGTATTTTATTAATTGAAGATGATGTCTACTCCATTTCATATTTGTATTCTGAAATTCATGTGGAAGATATATGACATGCATCTCAGGGGTCACATGCAGAGACTTTTCCATGCGCATTGGATGCATCTCAGGAGACAAAAAGGGATCCGTGCACATCAGACTCAATTATTATAAATTATGAGAAATATTTTCAGAAACAAATTGTATATTTGAATTCCTCTCGGGAAAATATCCAATTTAAAAAAAAACATCGTTCGAAACAAAATCTGGGAACTAAAGTTATGATCGTTTCAAAATCAACAAAATTTCAGCGTTTTTCTCCGGAAACGACCGCACAATTTTCAAAGTTTTACCCAAAATTTATTTGGATATTGTTCATTACAAGAAGAGAAAGTCGATTTGTGTGGACATCTCAATGATGCATCTACTTCATCAGATCCATGCAGACATCTACATATTCAACAAAATCTTCAATGAGCACAAACTTGCACAGTTGCGAGGTCTTCTTGGAGTGAAGGACAGTGTTTCTTAGCAACTGTCTTTTTGTTCCTTCTCATTTTATTTTTTTATGCATTGCAATTTGAGGGGACGAGGGGGGGGGGGGTTNGGGGGGGGGGGGGTTGTTCCCATGAGGTTTTCCCTCTTTCCTCGTTTATTTCAGTGTATCTTTTGTATTTGGGTACCTAACATGGCCTCGTAGCTGGGACCCATTCTTTATTTTCACCATAGTGCTGTTCAGGGGGGGTGTTGGAGTTACTTCACACACACCTAGGATTTATTTTTCCTAAGGTTATTCCTTGTTTATTAGTCATAATTAGTCATTATATAGTCTCTTATATTTTAGGGGAGAATATTCCACCTGGAGAATATTCTATTTCAGTTGACACTTCAGTTTGACTAGTTTAGTTGAGTTTAGATGTTGCATTGGTTTTGTCACCATGCAACATTGGGATCATCACCAACTCACTACTCTTTGTTCAGACAGTTAACTGAAGACTAGTTGACTAGTTAACTCAGCTAGGTGGAAGTTCACTCCCGTAACTGCCTGAGAGACTAGACTAGGTGGTAGTTTACTCTTGTAACTGTTGGTGTGTGTCCAGATCAATCTAGACCACCACTATGGATCATTAGTTACTCATGTATCCTATATCTATTGTAAATTATTCACTCTTTGAGTGTGGAAATGGTTAATGAGAATTCTTCCATTCTTTCTCTCCTTCTTCTTCCTTCTCCAATTCTCTCTGCAAATGTGTGTATTATTGTTTAGCTAGATCTATTGAGAGTGGAATCGGTTAATGAGAATTCTTCCATTCTTTCTCTCCTTCTTCTTCCTTCTCCAATTCTCTCTGCAAATGTGTGTATTATTGTTTAGCTAGATCTCTTATGTGTAGGTTCAACACATTTACAATGATCTACTCTTTTGTAGTTTCCTTCATACTGATTGAAGCTTCTTTGATTCCTGAAGGTAGGAGGTCTTCTTGGATATTCATCTCTTTTGTAATCATTCATTCTTTCTGGTATCCTGGTCCACTTCTCATCAACTGCCTGTGTAGCTCTTTCTTCAACCTTCTTGTTGGTATTTTCATCTTCTTTGTATGAAGTTTCACCCATGCATCCAATATGTGTTAAGTCTTTTGGCACTTGAGAGTTTCTTAAGTTCTTCCTCAATGAGACAACTTCTTGTTTAAGTTTCTCACAATCTTCTTCTTTCTTCATCATTTGGACCTTCTTTACTTCTCCTATTCTTCTTGCTTCTTCGAGTAGAGTTTTCAAGGAAATTGTTTCTTCTCTTAGTTTCTCAAAGTCTTATAATTGTTTCTTCAAGCTTACAATTGTCCTTTCATAACTACCCAATTCACTTCTTAGTTTTCTACATGTGTCTTTGAGCTTATTATTTTCAATCTCAACATGCTTCAATTTTTTAAGATTCTCATCTTCTTGTTGAATCATTTCTTCTTCTTCATTGGACTTTTCTTCTTTAGTGTCATCTCTTTCAATCCTTGGATGAGGACATTCAAATTCAACATGTCCTACTCCTTCACAATTAAAGAAAAAGAACTGACCTCTATTTTCTTCTTTGAAATATGAGATGTTGTAATTTGCTTCAACTTCTTCTTCTTCTGTTTCTTCTTCTCATGCATAAAGGTCTTGTAGTTTTTCCCAAAGATATTTTGCTGATGCACATGATCCCACCTTGGATTTCACTGAATCTGTCAATCCATCCAGGATGGTATCTATTGCCAATTTTTTGTTCCTTTTTGGTTCCTTCTGAGCTACAGTTTTTGGTTTCTTCAAAGCATTATATCCTGAAGAAATTGAGAACCAAACATCTGCCCCAAGATATTTCAAGTAGTTTTCCATTCTATTACTCCAGTATTCAAAATTGCTTCCATCAAATGGTGGAATCCCATTTGGATTGTTGTCTTCCATTTCTGCATAGGATCTTCCTTCCAGTGGTTAAACTGTACTGAAGGTAACCTGCTCTGATACCAATTGTTGATACTGAGAGGGGGGTGAATCAGTATCAAGTAAAATTTAAAACCTTTTTCAACTTATACTTAAACCATTCAATTATATCCAATGAGAAATGAACAATAGTATAAGAGTTACACCAATACACCATAATACACCATGCACAATATATGAGAAATAATCAATAGTTATTGTTCAAGGGAAGTAATGACTTCCAAAGGTAGCTACAACTTCCAAAAGTAAAGGGAGGGATAAAACTCCAAGAGGAAGATACAATCCTCCAATATAAAGAGAGATTTTAACTCTCCATCCTTGCCCCTTCCTTCCACCCAAGAATATATGAGAGATAATAAAACTTTACATTAAATCATCATCATCAACCAACCATCACATAGAACCTGATAATGCTTCCTGAGACTTCTTCAATTTATGAAATTATTCAATTCTTGGAATACTATGACCCTATAGATAATATTACTCAATTTATTCTCTGAAACTTCTCCAAGTTTCACTCCTTGAATCCTCCCCAAAAATAAGTTATAGAGAGAATGGTAGACCTTATTCAATTATGGTTTATTCAGGAGATCGAACTTGTACATAATGCCCCGTGCTCAATATTTAACATCAGATTCTAAAAATCACACATAAGAAACTAGAGTCAGTATGATTTCAAATTTAATTTGTCCTACTTCATTTGTATTCTCTATGAATAAGTTATGATTGTTTTACCCGGAACACATGTTTATTGACTAGCTTCAAAACCGGTCAAAACCCCTATCTTCCACAAAGTGTATCTCCATAATTATAGCGAATCAAGAGCCGAAAATTTTACCATAGGTACCCTGATATGTCTTCTCAATACCATATCAATTTCACCATCTTAATCATTCTAGAAAAAAACGTTATAGCGAAAATGGTAAGATGACTTGAAAATAACATACTTTAGAACACATCACCAAAAGACTTCATCCTCCCTTGAAATTTAGCCTTCTTTACTTATGATTTCCTTTGAAATTTGACTTGTGTATCAAATGAATGTATAATGATATTTATTTATACCATTTATTTCACTTCCTTTTAACATTAGGGACGACTTGACACTTTCTTATTTTGTAATTTTTTTCTTTAATTATCTTCAGGGCCTACATGTACTTCCTTCTTCAATTCACTTTGTCATCTTCAAAAATTCATTTATCCTCAACCATGAGGATCCACGTGACATGCCATATACCATAGAAAACAACATGGTGTATACTATCCATCCATGGGTCTTGTATCTACATGTGCATTTTCCTTCATGCCCAAATACCTTTATCAATCTTGTGGTCCAAAATCCATGACTAGGGTTGACATCAATGACAACAACCAATCTTCCAACAACATGAGGGGGAACTGGGATACCAGGGCCATGCTCAGGTTGGAAGGGATGCCTTTATGGCCTAGGTTGGGCTACCCCTTGCCCAATCCAGTTGAAAAATACATCTTGGAAGAGGTGGTTTAACTCTTGTGGATCTACATCAAAACGTATCAAAAATCTTGGCCTTCTAGGGCCTCTATTCCAATTTCCTCTTCCCTTGTTATTTCGACCATGGCTTCCTCTGTTGAAGAAGATCATTCCTATATGAAATGTTTATTAGAAACTACATTCTTAAAAAAACCATACATGACATCTCTTTAAATATGAAACAAATCTTGGCTCAGCAACACATCAGACCCATGCAATCGAATCCATAAGAATCGTTTAATACTTGTCAATGAGAAAGGGGTGAATAAGGGTTCTGGGATATCTGAGGGGGTTGTATTGAGAGAAAAAGTGATAAATGAAAGGGATTAGATCATGGTTACTTCTCAACAAATCATTAAACAATCAACTATGTTGAAATAACAAAACACATCAATCTGTAACCCATCTATGTGTCATCCTTTAATTGTTGTAATACAAAGTTTCCATTTAATTATAATTTAATTTTAAGAACAGGGTGTGCAAAGTGAATCTGGGAATGTCAGGGGATTCGTAATGTGAGAAAAATGAGAGAATGGCAGGAAAAATAATGGACAATGTTCATAAAACAAATCAAGTAATCAATAATCATAACTCTGTAGTAAAATCAATCCAAAAAGCACCAATAATTATTGTTATTGTTTATCAAATTGTTTACCAACTGTTTCCTGTCCCAATATTTAAATTTTGTAGAATTTATCAATTCATAACAGTCTGTGCAATCATAATTCATAAGCAAAACAACCTCTCCACTCAACAGTCCTGTTTAAGATGTTGGAAGATTGGTTGTTGTCATTGATGTCAACCCTAGTCATGGGTTTTGGACCGCAAGATTGATGAAGGTATTTGGACATGAAGGAAAATGCACATGCAGATACAACACCCATGGATGGATAGTATACATCATGTTATTT
>ML796024.1:428469-443130 GCA_009831015.1 Picea engelmannii | reverse complement strand
CCCTAGCACTTGAGTTTCCTTGTCCTCGCTCTCACGTCATGCCTTTGCCCACTCCTTACCAGCTCAAGCTCATCGTCCTTCACACGAGGTTTGGAAAGATGGCGAAATACAGGAGTCTGACAGTCGATACGGCCCATCTCTCTGCAAATCATCACAGCACTCTCCATTTATGGACCTTGGCACTAGATAATTATGTCATTTACGTCTCCTTATGGTTGCATTACCGTTGGTTTATTGCTGCCTGTCTCTCCTGCTCCTTCACAGCTTCCCGGTTTCTTCATAGTTCCTTGCCTTTCTCACCCCTGCACTTTGCACTCTGGTTCTCCATTGTTTTCTACATGGCTCGGGGAAACTCCTTGTGTAGGGATCGGGGGGGAACCTCTCTCTGACCTCTAACCTGGTCAGGATTTCACTTGGTGGATGTGGCTGAGGATTCGGCGAAGACATATCGCTTAGTTAGCCCTCCCGAAATTCAGTCAAAAATGGATGCGACCGAGGCGGACGTTCGGGTTTTAAGAAATTTCATCTCGGACGATGAGGTGAAGGAAACAACCAGCTCATGGGTTCTCGGCACTGTTTTTGTTCGTAGTTGGTCCTCGCAGTACCTAAAAACGATGGACATCTACTGACACTTGAAAATTTTAATGGGCGGAGTTCTTCTCAACCACCATAAATCCCGCCAATAGGTCCTTTTGTAGCTCGATGATATGCAGCGCTAGGTGAAGTTGGTCGACCACAAGATTAATTTGATTGCAGACAAGCTGGTCGGCATGGTTTCGTCCAATCTGGACTACGCTCAACCACAAGTCCCAGGGGCAGTAAGCCACACCATTAGCTAAGTTCTATGTTGTTCTTTCTATGTTTCTTATTTACATACCAACGAAGCTTGGGCTTATCACCTCTGCATAGTAGTTTAAATAAGGATAGAAGCTCTCACAGAGGAACTAAGAGGTATTCGTACTCTAGTTTATCAGTCATAAGCCTTAGATATATCAAACATATGTTGAATGACAATATTTTGTTTTATTATTGATCTGGTTTCCCAATGGATAGGCCAACAGCAAAATCTTTTTGTACATTTTTCTCTATCAGTAATACAATGACTCTGAATTATTCAAAAAAAAAAAACTTATTTATAAAACTTTAACATTTAACTTTGATTTTATACATAGATGCCAAAACCTAAAAAATGAATAACGCAATCTACATGGGTAAGAGAATCTATCTGTCATGACCTAAAAATGGGTATCACATAGTGAAAAAATTCCATAACTATGTCACATGTTCTATTTTATTTAAATAGATTAAATAAAAATATAATATGACTTGAATATTTTTTATTTAAATGAATTTCTTTCCTAAATAATCATATCAACTTTTCCATAACATCCAAAACATTTGTACATCCATTATATTTATATAAAAATGACGCATAAAAAATTATACACCAGTGATTCGAGGTTAAACCACCATACTCGCTTGTTGCAAGTCATGTACAGTCCCCAATATCTCTAAAATTCTATAGATTGTTTTTTAATTCTATAATGCTTCACTTCTCCACAATTATCAATTTCTGCAGTATTACATATTCATATAATTCCTCCATCGGCAGCAGTTTTCTTAAGTCGTAGCCTGGCCTTTAAATAATATGTTATGGTATTTAAATAATATATTTAATTATATTTAGTACAGAATAATCATATATATGTTTTTATATTTAATGAATGTTTTTTAATGTTTAAATATCTATAACTTATAAACGTAAAATATAATAGTGTGAAGGACTTAGATTTGGTATAATATTTTTAAATATAATAGTGTGAAAGTTTTAGATTTGGTAAAGTATTTTCCTGTGTTATGTTATAGATTCATGTAATATAACATAACAATTATATATATATATATATATATATATATATATATATATATTAAATGTGTTGTTATGTTATAGATTCATGTTTTTTTATATGTTAATATTAATTGTAATATATATATATATAATGTGTTGGATCCTTGAATCTATTAAAGTATACTTTATTTTGTCTAAAGATATATGTTTTTTTTCAAAATGCACATGTTTTAAATTATGATAGGAGGTTATCATTACAATAGAATAGTGATCCACTTCTCAAATAAAATAATTATAATAATAATATTTTTATAGTTCTTATTAACAACATTACTATAAAAACCTTCCTTGATTCACGTTAACATTTTCATTCACCTAATATAAAAATTAAATTAAATATTTCACACTTTTATCTTATGCACTCTGTCTGATTAATTGTATTAATTTAATTTATTATAATAATAATAATAAAATTTAAAAAAAGTTGTATCCATTAAAACAACCACGCTTATCACCAACTATATACATAAAAAGAGCACATGGACTCCACTATCACCGATAAGTGTGAATAAGTATTTATTACTTAAATAACAAAGAGCGACAAAGGAAAGCACTCGTCTTTACCAGATTTATTATCTCGAGATGAGATGAATGACAGAATCCCATGAACAGATCGAATCAAGACACGGCCTGTGCTCTGCAAAGAACCTTCATCCAAAATTAATAATTCACAAATCTTTGTCATTTATGTACACAATAAAGCTGCGGTGCCCACCATGATTAATAAAGATCCACTTTGGTCAAAGGCGGGGAATATATGTGAATGGACTTGTCATATGATCCCGGGCCACACCTCTTACTACAAATAATCAAAAGAATGTATATAGAATTATGAGTTTCATATGGATCACTCAAAATGTAAAATATGAATATGTTAGGTTGGAATTTGGAGAAATATTATACTTCAAATTTGAATTGTTAGTGGTTGTTCTAATTTTTTAAATCAAAAGTTTAATGGAATAAGTTTTTTAATTTTTTTTTATGTTGAATTAACGAAGATCAAAATAAAAGAATAAAAGAATCTAGAATCATCATCACTCTCACTACATGTCTTGTCACTAAGAATAAAAGAATCTAGAATCATCACCACTCTCACTACATGTCTCTCTCACTACATGTCTTGTCACTAAGAATAAAAGAATCTAGAATCATCACCACTCTCACTACATGTCTTTCAAAGGCCTGAGACTCAATCACTACATGTCGTCACTACATGTTGTTCTCACTCAGTCACTACATGTCATCACTACATGCATCACTATATGTCATCACTATATGTCGTTCTCATCACTACATGTCGTTCTCACTCAGTCACTACATCACTACATGTCGTTCTCACTCAGTCACTACATGTCGTTCTCATCACTACATGTCGTTCTCACTCAGTCACTACATGTCACTACATGGTCACTACATGTCACTACATGTCGTTCTCACTCAGTAAGCTCAAAGGAAGATATTCACAATAACATCATATAATATTATTAATGAATAATTGGTGCATTTATTACAATGGAGTTTACCTCCTTATATATCATTGCTCATTAAGAAAATCATTTCCACTTATGAATGTGGGATATATCACTTTACACAAAAAGTGAACATCAACATATTCTAGACTATAAAGTGACTTCATCACATAGTAAGCCTTATATCCTAACAACCTTTCGGGTGGATTTTCTAGAACTTTCCAAGAGATAGATAAACCATGACATTTGGACCAAGATCTATAAAGCCTACCTTTGTTTCACATGCTTAGAGTGCAAAGAACCACTACCATCACTACTCCAATTTATATCTTCACTTTAGGGATGTATTCATCAAACCTCTTAGGTACACCGGGCTCCAAGAGCCTTGTAATATGAGATTTCCTCTAGCACAACTTAGAGTTTTTTCTTGCCAAATTTGCATTAAGATAAACAACCATATTACATGGGAGCATCGTACCTATCATATATGTTCCTTACCACTAGAGACCAATGAGTATTTTGTATTTAGATGCTCCCCCTATTATGAGATCAGAGCACGGTTATATTTTGTTTTAGGAACCCACATGGATCCTTCCAAATTTTCTTGGCTAGTGAGGACTAGAGGTGTCTAATTGTTTTCTTCCATGAGGTATTCAAACTACACTGACAACTTTCCAAAGATAAGCCATCCATAGTGCCTTGCACTAGCTTACTTCCTTCTTCCAACATTCTCACACACTAAGTAGGAAGAGGCCCCTTGACCAACATCTTAGCTTAGGTGCTAGGTGCATGAGGGATTACAAAGTAGAGATACCATTAACCCCGTGCCCATCACACACTTTTTTGTGACCTTAAATGTTAAAATTCTTTCTCTAGTACCACGTGATTCTTTATTTTATATGAAACTTACCTCTACATGAGTCTCCTTGATGTTTCTCATTTTTATCATTTTTATGGAATGGATCTTCTTATATTCAACTTTTCTTATAAACAACAACAAACCACCCCTTTTCCATAAGGAAAAGTCAACCATAAAAAAACGATAAAAATACAACAAAATATAATTGTGTTGGGTGAAATTGCATATCTCATCTAAATAACTTGCATAATCTAGTTACCATGGTGACTTTCAAGGATGTCAAATCTCTTTGTATAATCAAACTTTACAATTTCAAACTGATGGTGAAATTTCAACTAATTAGTCATGATCGTACTACATTGTTTTACAGTCACAACATTTATTGCATTTATTATATGACACTCTTATGTAATACCAAACATTTATTATATGACACCCTTATGTAATACCAAATTGAATCTGTACTATATATTAATATATAAATTAAATATTCAACATTTCTATCTATATGCGCAGACAACCCAACTCTGTGGGTACGTGGGGTTGTGTTAATTTTTTAGGGATAAAAAACTTTGGAAAAGGGCTGTATCCATTAAAACAACCAGGCTTATCACCAACTGTATACATCAAAAAGAGCAAAGAGACTCCACTATCACCGATAAGTGTAAATAAGTATTTATTACTTAAATAACAAACAGCGACAAAGGAATGCACCCGTCTTTACCAGATTTATTATCTCGAGATTAGATGAAGGACAGAATCCTATGAAGAGATCGAATCAAGACACGGCCTGTGCTCTGCAAAGAACCTTCATCCAAAATAAATAATTCACAAATCTTTGTCTGCCATCGTTGTCCTTTATCTGCACAATATAGCTGCAGTGCCCAACATGAATAATGAGATACAGTGCCGTCATGGTCATGAGTGCATAAATGAATTTAGCATTTTGAAAAAGAAATTACCTTTTTTTTTAAGAAGAAAAATGGTTCAAGGTTATATTGATATATAAAAAAATTTACATCAATAAGGAAGAGGTCCCGAAGACAATGAGATCAAGGTACTGTCAACACAGTATTATCTCTTTGTCTTTACAAGCAAATGGAAGTAATGGCCCCAAAACAAGAAATGTATATGCAGACCTATACTTGTTCCAAAATCCAGGGGAAGATTTTTAAACAGAAATGTTAATCAAGAAGATACTATTCCAGCAATGATTTGACCACCCCTTTTTTTTTCTTCTTTTTTTCTTTTTAAGAAGAGATAGATGTTTTGTTGGAGGCTTTCGATTTCATTGATCCAAGTGAAGAAGAACAAAATTCCCTTCGGTGCTTCGAGGGCTCTTTTGGAAAGTCTGTCAGCTACTTCGTTTGATTCCCTGTAAATATGTTGGTAGTAGGTTCCTTGGAAGTTTTTCTGTAAGTCTCGAACTCTGCGTTTCCAACCTTCAATTTTATTAGCATGGAGTTTGCTTTTACGTTGAAGCCACTCGATAATGATCTTGGAGTCCTCCAATATGTGGAGGTGTGTAGGTGCAAGACATTAGCCATTATGAAAGATGCCCACGCTCCAATTAATTCAACCTTCGTGTTGGAGTCATCTCACCTCCAGGGAATTGAGATTTTTCAGGTTTCCCCCAACACCACAAGTTGTTCCCCCATTAATAGAGGCACCGTCGAAGAAAATCAGCGGATGTCCATGAATGGGAAAAATCGGACTCAATCTTAGAAAGGTCGATCTAAAATCTGTTTGGGTGTAGGAGAGCAAACTTAAGGTTTTGTGAGTAACTGTGCTGGAAGAGGGAATTTTACCTTCAAATAAGGCTTTGTTGCGCTCCTTCCACAGAAACCAACAAATAAGAACTGGCAATTTTTTGGGTGCAGCTGAGTTTTGTGTCCAATTCACCATGCATTCATTTAAATTATGCCCCTTCCACTCCAGTTTTAAATTCAGAGATTTGGTACACGAGTTCCAGGTCACTTTTGTGAGCTGGCAATGTATGAAGAGATGTGCACTGTCTTCAGCAGCTGCTCTGCAAAGGTAGAAAACACTGGGACCCACCCATCCCTTTTTTAATAATGTATCCCAAGTAAGTATGCATTGATCCGCTGCCAATCTGAAGAAGAGAATATTTTTTATTTGCAAGTTCCACTTCCATAGATTTAGTTTCCAACCAAGGAGGTTTGGTAGGGAGAGTAACGATATGAGCGCCTTATAGCAATTGTTGACTGTGATTTCACCTGACGAGTCACCTCCATTCCAAAGTATTTTATCTTTTTTTTCTTGGTTGAGCGTAATTTCGGCCTGACCAAGTCTAGCCGTGTAATTATTCCATTTGACTGCTAGCTCTCCCACAATTCTCAAGTCTCCAGGACTCTTCCAGTTTTTGGTGCGGGTTAGATTATTCAAACCTGTGGATGCTTGTGACAATGTGGTAATATCCCTGTTCTTTAAAAAAGTTAGAAGTTCCTCAGAAAGTTGTGCTCTATCCCCCAAATCTAAAATTAAATCACGGCCCACTTTCACTTGAGATCCAGAACCTGGTCGCCAGCTAGCCCAGTGGTTGATGATTGGTAAAGTGTGCCTCATACTAGTCCAGAATTTTGAGGTTGAAACTTGTTTGTGAGAGTGGTGCCTGATCCAGTCAATGATCGAAGAGTTATGTAAGTATTTGTCAAAAACAACTTGTTGCTAGATACTGTGATGCGTTAGAACTCTCCACAGATTTGTCGTGATCAATGCCAGATTAAACAAAGGAAGCTTACGAAGACCCCATCCTCCTTGTTTTTTGGGTCTAGAGAGGATCTCCCATTTACACAAGTGGCATTGATGTGCTTCTTGGTGACCTGTCCAAAGGAAATGAAACATTAAAATTCTGAGTTTATTTAAGATCAAGCGAGGTAGAGTTTCTAGGGACATCCAGTAAACATTTTGTCGTTCCAGAACCGACTTTAATAGTATGAAACACCCTCCCAATGACAGCCATCTATTGGTCCAAAGGTTTAATTTTTTTTCCATCCTTATCACCAGCCAATTCCAATTTGTAGCACGCTATGTCCCTGTCTTCAAAAAGTAGCCAAGATACCCGAAACCCGAAGAGAGTTCGCTGAAGGTGTATGGAAGAAAATTTTTGTAGGAAGACAAGTCAGTCTCCGGGATGCCTTTGTGATGAATTGTTGATTTCTGAGGATTGAAAGTCAATCCCGAAGCATTACAAAAACAAGTGATAAGTGTATTTATTACTTTCCATTCAGTGGGGCTCGCCTTGGATAAGATGAGAACATCGTCCGCAAATATTAGATGTAAGATTCTGGATAGTCTTGAAACCTTAATCCCCGATAGGTGGCCATCCGCAAAATGTTGTTTTAATAATAGGTTGAGTCCTTCCATCGCCAGAACGAAAAGTAGTGGGGATAAAGGACAACCCTGTCTGAATCCCCTTCCACTTCTGAAAAAATCCGAAGCCTCCCCATTGATGAGCACCGCAAAGGAAGAAGAGGTGACACAAGTCAGTATCCACTTTGTCATCTGAGGCTCCAAACCAATTTTATGCAAGATTAGTCTGAGGAAGTCCTAGCCAATACAGTCATAAGCTTTTTTTAGATCCAATTTTAGCACAAGAGATTTTAGTTTGTATTTTTTGATGTTGTGTAGGCACTCATGGGTTGTGCCTATGGCATCTTGGATGCGTCTTCCTTTCAGAAAGCCTAGTTGTTCAGTAGAAATATTTTCAGATAGAATGGTGATCAGACGGTTTGCTATGAGTTTAGAAATAATCTTATAGCACAAATTGCAAAGTGAGATGGGTCGAAAGTCGTCAAAGGCTACAGGTTTATTCGCCTTTGGTATCAGGGTTAGAAATGTAGCATTTATACCTCCATAGATTGTTCCCAGTCTTCTAGAATCTTCAACGAGAGCTAAAAGATCCTCCCCAACCAAGTCAAAGAAAAAGATGAAGGATTCAGCAGTCCATCCATCTGGACCCGGGCTCTTTTCTTTTTTGAAATGGAATAAAACTGACTTTAGTTCTTCAATAGTAACAGGACGGTAAAGTGAACGAGAATCCTCCTCATTGACCATCTGTGGGAAGAGATCTGTCAATTTACACTGTTCAAATGTATCCGGGTTGATAGAAGCTTTGTAAAATTCTTTGTAATAGGAGATTGCTTCTTTCTTTAATAAAGTCTGGTCCTTAATAAAGCAGTCGTTTTCACCTTTGATGTCCCAAATGTAGTTTTTATTTATGTTTCTGGAGGCCACATTATGAAAATATTTTGTGTTGCGGTCGCCACTAGCCAGCCAGAGAGATCTGCTATGCAATCTCCACTTTTCTTCCTCTTGGTGAGCTAAATAATTTCTCTCCAGTTCCAGCGGTCTCAATCTGGTTTCAAAAATTTGTGAATTTGGTTCCCCCGAGATTTTGGTAGTGAGCCAATTGATTTCGGTTTCTATAGTTACTAGCACGTCGTTGTCCTTTTTGGTTTTGTCTTTGAGCCAAGTCTTTGTGTGTTGTTTCAAATCTTGAAGTTTCCACAGTAATTTCCTTTGCGCACTGAGTTCTGAAGAGAATTTAGTGTCATTCCAGGTTTTTTTAAGATACACCTTACACATATATGAATTTAGTGATATATGAATGTGGGATATATCACTTTACACAAAAAATGAACATCAACATATTCTAGACTATAAAGTGACTTCATCACATAGTAAGCCTTATATCCTAACAACCTTTCGGGTGGATTTTCTAGAACTTTCCAAGAGATAGATAAAACATGACATTTGGACCAAGATTTATAAAGCCTACCTTTGTTTCACATGCTTAGAGTGCAGAGAACCACTTCCATCACTACTCCAATTTATATCTTCACTTTAGGGATGTATTCATCAAACCTCTTAGGTACACCAGGCTCCAAGAGCCTTGCAATATGAGATTTCCTCTAGCACAACTTAGAGTTTTTTCCCGTTAAATTTGCATTAAGATAAACAACCATATTACATGGGAGCATCGTACCTATCATATATGTTCCTTACCACTAGAGACCAAGGAGTATTTTGTATTTAGATGCTCCCCCTATTATGAGATCAGAGCATGGTTATATTTTGTTTTAGGAACCCACATGGATCCTTCCAAATTTTCTTGGCTAGTGAGGACTAGAGGTGTCTAATTGTTTTCTTCCATGAGGCATTCAACCTACACTGACAACTTTCCAAAGATAAGCCATCCATGGTGCCTTGCACTAGCTTACTTCCTTCTTCCAACATTCTCACACACTAAGTAGGAAGAGACCCCTTGACCAACATCTTAGCTTAGGTGCTAGGTGCATGAGGGATTACAAAGCCAGAGATATCATTAACCCCATGCCCATCACACACTTTTTTGCGGCCTTAAATGTTAAAATTCTTTCTCTAGTGCCACGTGATTCTTTCTTTTATATGAGACTTACTTCTGCATGAGTCTCCTTAATGTTTCTCATTTTTATGGAATGGATCTTCTTATATTCAACTTTTCTTATAAACAACAACAAACCACCCCTTTTCCATAAGGGAAAGTAAACCATAAAAAAAAATGATAAAAATACAACAAAATATAATTGTGTTGGATGAAATTACATATCTCATCTAAATAACTTGCATAATCTAGTTACCATGGTGACTTTCAAGGATGTCAAATCTCTTTGTATAATCAAACTTTACAATTTCAATCTGATGGTGAAATTTCAACTAATTAGTCATGATCCTACTACATTGTTTTACAGTCACAGCATTTATTATATGACAATCTTATGTAATACCAAACATTTATTATATGACACCCTTATGTAATACCAAATTGAATATGTACTATATATTAATATATAAATTAAATATTCAACATTTCTATCTATATGCGCAGACAACCCAACTCTGTGGGTACGTGGGGTTGTGTTAATTTTTTAGGGATAAAAAACTTTGAAAAAGGGTTGTATCCATTAAAACAACCAGGCTTATCACCAACTCTATACATCAAAAAGAGCAAAGAGACTTCACTATCACCATTTATTACTTAAATAACAAACAGCGACAAAGCAAAGCACCAGATTTATTATCTCGAGATTAGATGAACGACAGAATCATATGAAGAGATCGAATCAAGACACGGCCTGTGCTCTGCAAAGAACCTTCATCCAAAATAAATAATTCACAAATCTTTGTCTGCCATCGTTGTCCTTTATCTCCACAATATAGCTGCAGTGCCCACCATGAATAATGAGATCCAGTGCCGTCATGGTCATGAGTGCATAAATGAATTTAGCATTTTGAAAAAGAAAGCACCTTTTTTTTAAATGGCTCAAAGTTATATCGATATATAAACTTTTTTATATCAATAAAGAAGAGGTTTCAAAGACAATGAGATCAAGGTACTCTCAACATAGTATTATCTCTCTGTCTTTACAAGCAAATGGAAGTAATGGCCCCAAAACAAGAAATGTATATGCAGACCTATACTTGTTTCAAAATCCAGGGGAAGATTTCTAAACATAAATGTTAATCAAGAAGATATTATTTCAGCAATGATTCGACCACCCTTTTTTCTTTTTTCTTTTTTTATTTTTAGAAGAGATAGATCTTTTGTTGGGGGCCTTCGATTCCATTGATCCAAGTGAAGAAGAACAAAATTCCCTTCGGTGTTTCGAGGGCTCTTTTGGAAAGTTTGTCAGCTTCTTCGTTTGATTCCCTGTAAATATGTTGGTAGTAGGTTCCTTGGAAGTTTTTTTGTAAGTCTCGAACTCTGCGTTTCCAACCTTCAATTTTAGTAGCATGGAGTTTGTTTTTACGTTGAAGCCACTCGATAATGATCTTGGAGTCCTCCAATATGTGGAGGTGTGTAGGTGCAAGACATTAGCCATTATGAAAGATGCCCACGCTCCAATTAATTCAACCTTCATGTTGGAGCCATCTCACCTCCGGGGAATTGAGAGTTTTCAGGATTCCCCCAGCACCACAGGTTGTTCCCCCATTAATAGAGGCACCGTCGAAGAAAATCAGCGGATGTCCATGAATGGGAAAAATCGAACTCAATCTTAGAAAGGTCGATCTAAAATCTGTTTGGGTGTAGGAGAGCAAACTTAAGGTTCTATCAGTAACTGTGCTGGAAGAGGGAATTTTACCTTCAAATAAGGCTTTGTTGCGCTCCTTCCACAGAAACCAACAAATAAGAACTGGCAATTTTTTGGGTGCAGTTGAGTTTTGTGTCCAATTCACCATGCATTCATTTAAATTATGCCCCTTCCACTCCAGTTTTAAATTCAGAGATTTGGTACACGAGTTCCAGGTCGCTTTTGTGAGCTGGCAATGTATGAAGAGATGTGCACTGTCTTCAGCAGCTGCTCTGCAAAGGTAGAAAACACCGGGACCCACCCATCCCTTTTTTAATAATGTATCCCAAGTAAGTATGCATTGATCCGCTGCCAATCTGAAGAAGAGAATATTTTTTATTTGCAAGTTCCACTTCCATAGATTTAGTTTCCAACCAAGGAGGTTTGGTAGGGAGAGTAACGATATGAGCGCCTTATAGCAATTGTTGACTGTGATTTCACCTGACGAGTCACCTCCATTCCAAAGTATTTTATCTTTTTTTTCTTGGTTGAGCGTAATTTCGGCCTGACCAAGTCTAGCCGTGTAATTATTCCATTTGACTGCTAGCTCTCCCACAATTCTCAAGTCTCCAGGACTCTTCCAGTTTTTGGTGCGGGTTAGATTATTCAAACCTGTGGATGCTTGTGACAATGTGGTAATATCCCTGTTCTTTAAAAAAGTTAGAAGTTCCTCAGAAAGTTGTGCTCTATCCCCCAAATCTAAAATTAAATCACGGCCCACTTTCACTTGAGATCCAGAACCTGGTCGCCAGCTAGCCCAGTGGTTGATGATTGGTAAAGTGTGCCTCATACTAGTCCAGAATTTTGAGGTTGAAACTTGTTTGTGAGAGTGGTGCCTGATCCAGTCAATGATCGAAGAGTTATGTAAGTATTTGTCAAAAACAACTTGTTGCTAGATACTGTGATGCGTTAGAACTCTCCACAGATTTGTCGTGATCAATGCCAGATTAAACAAAGGAAGCTTACGAAGACCCCATCCTCCTTGTTTTTTGGGTCTAGAGAGGATCTCCCATTTACACAAGTGGCATTGATGTGCTTCTTGGTGACCTGTCCAAAGGAAATGAAACATTAAAATTCTGAGTTTATTTAAGATCAAGCGAGGTAGAGTTTCTAGGGACATCCAGTAAACATTTTGTCGTTCCAGAACCGACTTTAATAGTATGAAACACCCTCCCAATGACAGCCATCTATTGGTCCAAAGGTTTAATTTTTTTTCCATCCTTATCACCAGCCAATTCCAATTTGTAGCACGCTATGTCCCTGTCTTCAAAAAGTAGCCAAGATACCCGAAACCCGAAGAGAGTTCGCTGAAGGTGTATGGAAGAAAATTTTTGTAGGAAGACAAGTCAGTCTCCGGGATGCCTTTGTGATGAATTGTTGATTTCTGAGGATTGAAAGTCAATCCCGAAGCATTACAAAAACAAGTGATAAGTGTATTTATTACTTTCCATTCAGTGGGGCTCGCCTTGGATAAGATGAGAACATCGTCCGCAAATATTAGATGTAAGATTCTGGATAGTCTTGAAACCTTAATCCCCGATAGGTGGCCATCCGCAAAATGTTGTTTTAATAATAGGTTGAGTCCTTCCATCGCCAGAACGAAAAGTAGTGGGGATAAAGGACAACCCTGTCTGAATCCCCTTCCACTTCTGAAAAAATCCGAAGCCTCCCCATTGATGAGCACCGCAAAGGAAGAAGAGGTGACACAAGTCAGTATCCACTTTGTCATCTGAGGCTCCAAACCAATTTTATGCAAGATTAGTCTGAGGAAGTCCTAGCCAATACAGTCATAAGCTTTTTTTAGATCCAATTTTAGCACAAGAGATTTTAGTTTGTATTTTTTGATGTTGTGTAGGCACTCATGGGTTGTGCCTATGGCATCTTGGATGCGTCTTCCTTTCAGAAAGCCTAGTTGTTCAGTAGAAATATTTTCAGATAGAATGGTGATCAGACGGTTTGCTATGAGTTTAGAAATAATCTTATAGCACAAATTGCAAAGTGAGATGGGTCGAAAGTCGTCAAAGGCTACAGGTTTATTCGCCTTTGGTATCAGGGTTAGAAATGTAGCATTTATACCTCCATAGATTGTTCCCAGTCTTCTAGAATCTTCAACGAGAGCTAAAAGATCCTCCCCAACCAAGTCAAAGAAAAAGATGAAGGATTCAGCAGTCCATCCATCTGGACCCGGGCTCTTTTCTTTTTTGAAATGGAATAAAACTGACTTTAGTTCTTCAATAGTAACAGGACGGTAAAGTGAACGAGAATCCTCCTCATTGACCATCTGTGGGAAGAGATCTGTCAATTTACACTGTTCAAATGTATCCGGGTTGATAGAAGCTTTGTAAAATTCTTTGTAATAGGAGATTGCTTCTTTCTTTAATAAAGTCTGGTCCTTAATAAAGCAGTCGTTTTCACCTTTGATGTCCCAAATGTAGTTTTTATTTATGTTTCTGGAGGCCACATTATGAAAATATTTTGTGTTGCGGTCGCCACTAGCCAGCCAGAGAGATCTGCTATGCAATCTCCACTTTTCTTCCTCTTGGTGAGCTAAATAATTTCTCTCCAGTTCCAGCGGTCTCAATCTGGTTTCAAAAATTTGTGAATTTGGTTCCCCCGAGATTTTGGTAGTGAGCCAATTGATTTCGGTTTCTATAGTTACTAGCACGTCGTTGTCCTTTTTGGTTTTGTCTTTGAGCCAAGTCTTTGTGTGTTGTTTCAAATCTTGAAGTTTCCACAGTAATTTCCTTTGCGCACTGAGTTCTGAAGAGAATTTAGTGTCATTCCAGGTTTTTTTAAGATACACCTTACACATATATGAATTTAGTGATATATGAATGTGGGATATATCACTTTACACAAAAAATGAACATCAACATATTCTAGACTATAAAGTGACTTCATCACATAGTAAGCCTTATATCCTAACAACCTTTCGGGTGGATTTTCTAGAACTTTCCAAGAGATAGATAAAACATGACATTTGGACCAAGATTTATAAAGCCTACCTTTGTTTCACATGCTTAGAGTGCAGAGAACCACTTCCATCACTACTCCAATTTATATCTTCACTTTAGGGATGTATTCATCAAACCTCTTAGGTACACCAGGCTCCAAGAGCCTTGCAATATGAGATTTCCTCTAGCACAACTTAGAGTTTTTTCCCGTTAAATTTGCATTAAGATAAACAACCATATTACATGGGAGCATCGTACCTATCATATATGTTCCTTACCACTAGAGACCAAGGAGTATTTTGTATTTAGATGCTCCCCCTATTATGAGATCAGAGCA
>ML796024.1:378925-427654 GCA_009831015.1 Picea engelmannii | reverse complement strand
AAGACAATGAGACCAAGGTACTATCAACACGGTATTATCTTTCTGTCTTTACAAGCAAATGGAAGTAATGACCTCAAAACAAGAAATGTATATGCAGACCTTTACTTGTTCCAAAATCTAGGGGAAGATTTCTAAACAGAAATGTTAATCAAAAAGATACTATTCCAGCAATGATTCGACCACCCTTTTTTTCTTTTTCTTTTTTTAGAAGAGATAAATGTTTTGTTGGGGGCCTTCGATTCCATTGATCCAAGTGAAGAAGAACAAAATTCCCTTCGGTGCTTCGAGGGCTCTTTTGGAAAGTCTGTCAGCTTCTTCATTTGATTCCCTGTAAATATGTTGGTAGTAGGTTTCTTGGAAGTTTTTATGTAAGTCCCGAGCTCTGCGTTTCCAACCTTCAATTTTAGTAGCATGGAGTTTGCTTTTACGTTGAAGCCACTTGATAATGATCTTGGAGTCCCCCAATATGTGGAGGTGTGTAGGTGCAAGACATTAGCCATTATGAAATATGCCCACGCTCCAATTAATTCAACCTTCATGTTGGAGCCATCTCCACAATTGAAGAGCCATATCACCTCCGGGGAATTGAGAGTTTTCAAGATTCCCCCAACACCATAGGTTGTTCCCCATTAATAGAGGCACCGTCGAAGAAAATCAGCGGATGTCCATGAATGGGAAAAATCAGACTCAATCTTAGAAAGGTTGATCTAAAATCTGTTTGGGTGTAGGAGAGCAAACTTAAGGTTCTGTCAGTAACTGTGCTGGAAGAGGGAATTTCACCTTCAAATAAGGCTTTGTTGCGCTTCTTCCACAGAAACCAACAAATAAGAAATGGCAGTTTTTTGGGTGCAGTTGATTTTTGTGTCCAATTCACCATGCATTCATTTAAATTCTACCCCTTCCACTCCAGTTTTAAATTCATAGATTTGGTACACGAGTTCTAGGTTGCTTTTGTGAGTTGAATGTATGAAGAGATGTGCATTGTCTTCGGCAGCTACTCTGCAAAGGTAGCAAACACCGGGACTCACCCATCCCTTTTTTAATAATGTATCCCAAGTAAGTATGCATTGATCCGCTGCCAATCTGAAGAAGAGAATAATTTTTATTTGCAGGTTCCACTTCCATAGATTTAGTTTCCAACCAAGGAGGTTTGGTAGGGAGAGTAACGATATGAGCGCCTTACAACAATTTTTTACTGTGATTTCCCCTGACGAGTCACCTCCATTCCAATGTATTTTATCTTTTTTTGCTTGGTTGAGCGTAATTCCGGCCTGACCAAGTCTGGCTATGTAATTATTCCATTTGACTACTAGCTCTCCCACAATTCCCAGGTCTCCAGGACTCTTCCAGTTTTCCCTGTGGGTTAGATTATTCAAACCTGTGGATGCTTGTGACAATGTGGTAATATCCTTGTTCTTTAAAACAATTAGAAGTTCCTCGAAAAGTTGTGCTCTGTCCCCCAAATCTAAAATGAAATCACGACCCACTTTCACTTGAGATCCAAAACCTGGTCGCCAGCTAGCCTAGTGATTGATGAGTGGTAAAGTGCGCCTTAGACTAGTCCAGAATTTTGAGGTTGAAACTTGTTTGTGAGAGTGGTGCTTGATCCACTCAATGATCGAAGAGTTATGTAAGTATTTGTAAAAATTAACGTGTTGCTAGATATTGTGATGCGTTAGAACTCTCCACAGATTTGTCGCGATCAATGCCATATTAAACAAAGGAACCTTACGAAGACCCCATCCTCCTTGTTTTTTGGATCTGGAGAGGATCTCCCATTTACACAGGTGGTACTGATGTGCTTCCTGGTGACCTGTCCAAAGGAAATGAAACATTAAAATTCTGAGTTTATTTAAGATCAAGTGAGGCAGAGTTTCTAGGAACATCCAGTAAACATTTTGTCCTTCCAGAACCGACTTTAATAGTATGAAACGCCCTCCCAATGACAACCATCTATTGGTCCAAAGGTTTAATTTTTTTTCCATCCTTATCACCAGCCAATTCCAATTTGTAGCATGTTGTGTCCCTGTCTTCAAAAAGTAGCCAAGATACCGGAAACCCGAAGAGAGTTCGTTGAAGGTGTATGGAAGAAAATTTTTGTGGGAAGACAAGTCAGTCTCCGGGATGCCTTCGTGATGAATTGTCGATTTCTGAGGATTGACAGTCAGCCCCGAAGCATTACAAAAATGAGTGATAAGTGTATTTATTACTTGCCATTTAGAGGGGCTCGCCTTGGATAAGATGAGAACATCGTCCGCAAATATTAGATGTAAGATTCTGGATAGTCTTGAAACCTTAATCCCCGATAGGTGGCCATCAACAAAATTTTGTTTTAATAATAGGTTGAGTCCTTCCATTGCCAAAATGAAAAGTAGTGGGGATAAAGGACAACTCTGTCTGAATCCCCTTCCACTTTTGAAAAAACTGAAGCCTCCCCATTGTTGAGCACCGAAAAAGAAGAAGAGGTGACACAAGTCAATATCCACTTTGTCATCTGAGGCTCCAAACCAATTTTATGCAAGATTAGTCTGAGGAAGTCCCAGTCAATACAGTCATAATCTTTTTTTAGATCCAATTTTAGCACAAGAGATTTCAGTTTGTATTTTTTGATGTTGTGTAGGCACTCATGGGCTATGCCTATGGCATCCTGGATGCGTCTTCCTTTCAGAAAGCCTAGTTGTTCAGTAGAAATCTTTTCAGATAGGATGGTGATCAGACAGTTTGCTATGAGTTTAGAAATAATCTTATAGCACAAGTTGCAAAGTGAGATGGGTCGGAAGTTGTCAAAGGATGCAGGTTTATTCGCCTTTAGTATCAGGGTTAGAAATGTAGCATTTATACATCCATATATTGTTCCCAGTCTTCTAGAATCTTCAACGAGAGTTAAATATCCTCCCCAACCAAGTCAAAGAAAAAGATGAAGAATTCAGCGGTCCATCCATCTGGACCCGGGCTCTTTTCTTTTTTGAAATGGAATAAAACTGACTTTAGATCTTCAATAGTAATAGGACGGTAAAGTGAATGAGAATCCTCCTCATTGACCATCTTTGGGAAGAGATCTACCAGTTTACACTGTTCAAATGTATCCGAGTTGATAGAAGCTTTGTAAAATTCTTTGTAATAGGAGACTGCTTCTTTCTTTAATAAAGTCTGGTCCTTAATTAAATAGTAATTTTCACCTTTGATGTCCCAAATATAGTTTTTATTTATGTTTCTGGAGGCCACATTATGAAAATATTTTGTGTCATGGTCGCCGCTAGCCAACCAAAGGGCTCTGCTACGCAATCTCCAATTTTCTTCCTCTTGGCGAAGTAAAGAATTTCTCTCTAGTTCCAGCAGTCTCACTCTGGTTTCAAAAATTTGTGAATTTGGTTCCCCCAAGATTTTCGTAGTGAGCCAATTGATTTCGGTTTCTATAGTTACCAGCCTGTCGTTGTCCTTTTTGGTTTTGTCTTTGAGCCAAGTCTTTGTGTGTTGTTTCAAATCTTGAAGTTCCCACAGTAATTTCCTTTGCGCACTAAGTTCTGAAGAGAATTTAGTGTCAGTCCAGGTTTTTTTAACTAAGTCCACAAAGTCTTTATCTTCGAGCCAGTTCCCATTGAATTTAAATGGACAGCTTTTGTGCTTTGGTGGAACGTCTAACTAAAAACAAATGGGGGCGTGGTCAGAAAAGTATGGAGATTCGACCCAACTTCTGTAGTGTCCAAAATAAGAAAGTAAATCTTCTGAAACCAATATTCTGTCAAGCCTCCTGTAGATCACATTGTGTCATGTGCGCCCATTACACCAAGTGGGCACGAGCTTGGGAGGTTTGATATCTATAATATTTTTGGATGCGAACAGATCTTTGAAGAAAACATCAATAAAACCTGAAGGAGTCTCTCCCCAGGCCTCATCTGAGTCAAATATGATGTTAAAGTCACCAGCCAGTATTAAATTATTGGCAAAAAAGATACCACTATTTTTAACTTTAGTCCAGAAAGACTTCCTGCCTGAGAAAGGGCCATAGACATTAAGTAAAGTAAGTTTCTTCTTGTCTGCTAGGCTGAAACCTGTTAATAAAATTCCTCCCACTGAGAGAGAGGGGGACAGATGAAGTGAACTTGGATCCAAAGCTACAAGGAGGCCTCTAGAGGTGCCTACAACATTTACTGAACAAATGGCCCATGTGGGGCAAAAACAAAAGAAGAAGTCCCTGGCTTTCTAGGCTAGAGCCAGAGTTTCTTGAAGGAAAACAATATCGGGTCTCATTTGTTCCATCAGTCAACGGAAAGAGGTAGCTTTGAGGGTCCCTCCAATCCCTCTAATATTCAGAGAGAGAAGTAACATTACTTGGCCCTCGCAAGGGCTTTCATTGCTCTAAGAGGCCCAATGTCTGTAGAAGAAGTAGATATATGAGAGGTTTGTTCAATAGACTGTGAGAGCTTTTTTCGGCTGCTTCTAGTTTTGATCGATGAAATTTCTAGTGCTAGGCCCCTCGATCAGGCAAAGCTTTTCTCGCCTCCAACCGGCTTGTTCTTTGAGCTAGAGGCCTCCAAAGCGCCCAAGGGTTCAAGAATTCTCTTTCCCAAGTAACTGGGGAGGCGCAAAGTTTCTTGGATCTCCCGGCCATTGGAAACCAAGGAGTCAAGAATCTGTTTGAGTTCAGATGTCTTTTGTTCCGATTCCCTAAAACCAGACAAAAAGGTAGTTTTGGGAGTCTCGATTTGTGGAGAGGTGAAGGGTGAAATAGGGCGAGGTGGAGCATCGGGAGGATGGTTAATAGGTGGAGGGGAGACCGAGATGGAGAGAGGGGGAGGGACCAGCCTTGATGCAGTAGGAGAAAATATGGGCAATGAGGCAGAGCTAGGGGGAAGGGAGGTAGGATATCCCACAAAGATGGGGGGAAAGGAGGTAGGGAGGGTGTGAGGGACAATATTGTTCGGTCCTGTCGAGGTTGTCACTTCCCTAACGAAGGGGAGGGTGGGCTTGGGAAGAGGAAGCGGGTCAGTGCCTCCTCTCTTAGGCAAAGTTACACGGGAGAGAGGACTGGGCAAGTAATCTGGGGTATCCAATGTTTTTTTATCCTACAAGGTTAAAGAAGAGTATAGAGATGGACAAAAGTGATGTAGCTTACCCGAAAGTGTGTTCAGTGTCTCAAGTGGTGGGTCTGATCTAGGTGGACTGTGAGTGTGTATGGTATTTTGAGAGTCTACTTCCATCATGTATTCTGGTGGATCTTCCTGCAGTAGTGTGTCTTCCGATAAGTCCTCCAATGGTTTCCCTTTGCAGTCTCTCCGGAGGTGTCCTGTGCAATGACACCAATAGCATATGAAGGGAATCCCCTGGTAGTCTAGTTTTTGTTTGTAGTGTCAACCACACCAATCTATGTCAAGGACTTCAGGAAATCCTTCGTGTATATCTATCTCTACTAGGACTCTCCCAATCTTCCTTAAAGGACTAGTAAGAGATGAAGGGTCCAATGTAATGAAGTGTCCCAAAGAATTCCCTATGGCCTTGAGGGCCCCTTCATGCCAGAAATGTAACGGCAAACCTGGTAAGAGGACCCAAAGGTATCTAAGTTGAAAGTGTTCAGTTTCAGGATTGAAGGCTAACCTCCCTCTTTTCAGCATTAGACTACTTTTATCCAAGACCCAATACTAGTTGAGGAGTAGCGCAACATCCTCCAGGGTAAGGCAAATGAAACCAAACCAACCTTTAGTAAGAAAGACTATCTCCAGAGTATATCCAAGGAGAGGAGTCCAAACTTTTATGACCCAGTCGGGGACAGGGGAGTCCGCCAGTGAAGAATATGCAAGTCTACCCACCAGGCCACAGAGAGCCAGTCTGTAGGTGTCTTTGAGACCCACGTCGTCGCTGAGAACCATCCTTCTAACTCGTCTATTTGGTTTCCAAGCTCTTTTCTTGTAGCATGTCTGGTGGGAAGTTGAAGATGAGTGTGGAGGTCTATCAATCATGATAGACTTAGGAGCTGTGTTTTTGTGAGGTCGCTCAAGTTCAGGTAGGCCCTGAGACTGAAGATTGCAGTTAAACTATGGAGTACTGAGGTGAACAGTAGAGGGTAGGCAGGCTGATAAAGTGGTATGTTAAGTGTGAGAGTTTAGGGCGGGAAAGGAAGAGGTAGTTGATAAGGTAGTTTGTCTTGGTAACGACAAAAATGTAGGTTGAAGACTTGTTGTGTCGGTAGAATTGAAGATGCCTTCTCTGAGCCACTCCAGTTCGTCAGAGGGATTCATTAAAGCTTCATTGTATTTGTGGAGCTTGTCGAGATCCATAGTTAACCAGGCTGAATAAAAAAACACTCAAAAGACAATCACAAGTCCTACGCGAAGTCCTAACTAAGAAAACCAAAAAAGAAAGCACTTACATGTGAGACTTTCAATAACTTTAAAAAAATTCTTAAATTATTATTATTACTCAAGAGAATATAATATATAATTACGAATTTCAAATAAAATTAATAAAAAATATTGAAAAAAACAAAATTAAAACACTTATGCTTTTAATCAAAAATTTATATATAAAATTATAAATTTAATATAAAACACTCAAAATTTGTTAGAATTTGAACAAATACCATACTTCAAATTTAAATGATTAAATTATTTTATTTTTAACTTTTTATTTTTATGTTGAATTACCAAAGACCAAAACCTTTAGAGAAAGAGTGTCACTTGAACTTACTATAAAGAAAAATTATAATATCCCACTCATATAGGGTCACAAAATTGGTTACTTCTAAAATATGATATTGAAAACTCAATGTTTTTATTCTATTTAGAAGCTTAATCCCAGTTATATGGTTTTTTTTTTATGTTGCAGAAGTGGGAACGTGGATATTCCGAATGAGTAGAAGTTTCTTTCAAATTTATAGGAAACTTAAATTTGGAAGCGACAATAATATATATTAAAAATATAAAAAAAAATTATTTTAAATTACAATGATACTTTAGATTACAATGTATAGAGATATTGATACATTTAAAATCTTATTTCAATAAAATTGAAGGTCAATAGAGGACAATGTTTCTCCTATTGCAACAACTACAATATTAAAATTACTAATTTAATTTGTGCTAATAATTATATGAATATATTTAACACAATATTGAAACTTTAATATCCCTAAATATTTCATTAGAAAATGAAAAAAAAATTAAAAATACATATATACAATTTTAACATCTTTTTAAAATTAAACTTTACATATATAAAATTTAAATATCTTTGTAAATTTGAAGCATTATTCTTTTTTTATTGGAAAAAACAAAATAGTATTACTCTTTTAATATGAAAATACAATAAAAATCAATGATATCTACATAGTGGAACAAATGATTTTACTTTCATGTTTAGTTTGGGCTTGAAAGAAAACATAGATGTATGATACAGCCTTAGTGGGCCTAATTGTAGTGTCCCCAAGGCCGAGCCCCGTTGTAAACCATGATCTGAAAAAAGATTGTAAATATGTGTTATAGGCTGGTGAGCCGAGTTTTGTATAAGCCAGTAGGCTTATGTGTTTGATTAGGCCAGAGAGCCTAAAGATTGAAGGCCAAGGGCCTGGATTTTGTATCTGTATATATATGCAGCACATCAATAAAATATAAACACCGCCAGGTGCAGATCGACCACGATGAATGAGTGATGGGGGACTGAGCGTCCACATAATGGGCAAGGAATTAGGGACTGGAGGTCGGAAAAAGGGCCTAAGTGTTGAACCTAGAGGGTTTAAGCCTTGGGAATAATATTTTAATATTATTCCAAAAGAGAAATGAATTATATGTTGTAACCTAAGTCCTTGTTGGTAGGACATGTGATTTCTAAACGGTGGAAGGCACGCACGTTGCAGGAACGCGTGCAGTTGCATGGGTGACAAGTGTCAACCCTGGCCATGCAATAAAAGGCTGAGATGAGCCGTGTTGGGGGTTCCTCCTCCAGGGGACTCGGGGACTGCCAGAAGGGAAGAGTCTAACTCTTGCAGAAAAACCCTCGTACATCCTCTGAAACTGTCCGGGACCTACATTGACCCTTGCGTGGATTGTCTGTCATGCATTCCCGACATCCGAGCGTGAGTCTATCCTGGGTAGGGGGGATGGGGAAACTATCATTCTGCCGGGGGTGGGGAGAGTCTGTGTAATTTCCCTGTGGAAAATTGCTTCTCAGGAAAATTCCGAAAATGAACACCGTGAGATCATCCTGTGACTACTGAACCGGTTTGGGGAAAGCCTGTGCCTGTTTTCCCCGTGGGTTGTTGTGACCACGTAGTACTGGACTGCGTGTGGCTTGTTGACCTGTGAGCAACTCCTCCAGGTGAGAGAGTGCGCAGAGGGAGGAGAGAACTCCTGGAAGGAACCCTGTAGCTGTCATAGAGCTCGGAGACTTCCGGTCCGGTCTGTTCCTGTAACCCAAGGTAAGGGAGACTGGCAGTCGAAGGACTGTCCAGGTGATAGAGAAGGTGCACTCTCCTGGGGTGGGACAGGCATGTGGGGAATGAGGGTCTGTGGGCAGTGAACGTGGGAGATTCCTGGGAGAGCTTTCTTCCTGGTGGTTGTGTATGATTGTCTTCCCTGTAACCTCAGCCTAGCCTAGGATTCCTTTCCCTAGGTGGAGCTCGGTCCCAGCTTGGGGGTGACCCACTGTTGAGCTGATGAATAGTGTGGTCTAAGGCTGGGAGGTTCGTGGAAGGCCTACACTTGGTTGGTGATTTCTACAGTTGTTAAAAGATAAGTATCTGAATTATGCTTTGATCATGTTTTGCATGACTGAGATGTTTATGTATCATGTTTTATGTTGTGTATATTAATTAAATGATAAGGCTAAATGCTTGTTGAATATAGCAGTAATTCATATGTTTACTTTGAGTTAAATATGTTAATTGTGTTAAATACATGTGTTTATAATCAAGTTTAAGTGTATATTGATTGCTATATTGTGCGTTATAAGCCTCGGTCTAGCTAAAGGTACACTACACTAATGGTTAAGAACATGTGTTTCCTCTTAAGAGGTCACAGGTTCAAATCCAGAGGGGGGTAGGGTATGTATACCTTCGTAGACTTTACCAGTCAAATCGTTGGGCGGAGAGGGGTCCCTTGTCCCACAAACAAGGGGGTCTCATACACCAATTTGGTGTGCTGGCTTGGCCGTGACCTTAAAAATAGATTATTATTATTAAAAGTTTTTCATATCCACAACTATAAAGTAAGTATTATTAAGTTTTTTTACTTAACTAATTTTTGAAATAATATTTACATGTAGTTTAGTCTTAGTTTTATAGTGATATTTTAAATAAATATAATAAAAATATTTGTAAGAATTATGTATTTGTAATAATGGAATACATATATTTACAATTTAATTTAATATAATTCTAATTTAAAGCTCTTTGTTTAGGAAACCCGTTTCCAAGCTTCCATTTCTTTGATGTTGAAGCTCTCAAAAAGCTCCCAAATTCCCAAAAGAGTTCCCAACTAATTAGGGACATTCCCAACTAATTCTCAAGCTCAAAGAACTTCCAAAACTTCGAAAACATTTAAAGATATCCAAAACGGTTC
Organism: Picea engelmannii; assembly: GCA_009831015.1. NCBI lineage: Eukaryota > Viridiplantae > Streptophyta > Pinopsida > Pinales > Pinaceae > Picea > Picea engelmannii. The sequence continues at coordinate 418,103 of ML796024.1, read as the reverse complement.
TAGTATAACTATGATTTTCTTATTTTTTAAATATTTTTTTTATTTATGAAAAAAAAAAATTTATTATTATTGGCTTTGGATTTTAATCTCTTATTAAAAAAAAAAAATTGCTTTTATGCACTTGGAAATTCAAAATTTGAGCTTCTATCTTTTTTTAAAAAAAAAATTGCTTTATGCACTTGGAAATTCAAAATCTGAGCTTCTATCTTTTTGAAGCAAAAGAAAGGTGATATCCTCCTCTTCCATCCTTGCAAAATGGTTTGAGAGATTTTTCCCCTTTCTTTCTTGTTCCTTGTAGGGTTGATATCTAATGTTTTGGGCCAATGTTTAAGATAATGTTTTTTATTTTGAAAATTTTCTATACATATTTCTATCTAGAATTGTGAATAAGGAATTGGATCCATAGTAGATTGGGAATGCATCCAGACATGGCTAAATATTAAAGAGATGGGACCTTAACTTTTGAAAATTTTAACTAACAAACTGATTGATTTGTAGTTGGAGATTGACGATAGAAGGATTTATCAGTAAATTGGACCCTATCTATTACGATGGAGCTTTAAATAAATAAAGAAGCCATAAAGCCTCTATGTATCCTTGGTAGACTAATACCTTTGGGTTTTGGTCTAAAAGCAATAGTAGTCTAACCATTGATGTTCTTTTTATATATAAATATTAAATTGAAATTTTTAAATATTTACATATATATAACTTTATTTCTAAAATGTGTTGGATCCTTAAATCTTTTAAAATATACTTTCTCTTTTCAAAACACATATGTTTTTTCAAAATGCATATATTTCAAATCATTCTAAAAGGTCATCATCAAAATAGTGTTTCACTTTTAAAATAAAATAAAAAATTTAGAATATACTTTCTCTTTTCAAAACATATATATTTTTTCAAAATGCACATATTTCAAATCATTCTAGAAGGTCATCATCAAAATAGTATTTCACTTCTAAAATAAAATAATTTTAATTACAATATATTTATGGTTCTTATTAAAAACATTACTATAAAAACCTTCCTTTATTTATTTTGTCATTCCCATTTACCTGATATATAAATGAAATGAAATGAAATGAAATATTTAACTCTTTTATCTTTATATATGTGTGATTATATTAATTTAATTTATTAATTAAAAAAAAACTTAACTTTAGAAAGGGTTTTATCCATTAAAACAATCACGCTTATCACCAACTATATTCATAAAAAGAGCACAAGGACTCCACTATCACTGAAAAGTGTAATAAATATTTATAACTTAAGTAACAGCGACAAAAGAAAAGCACTCTCTTTACCAGATTTATTATCTCGAGATCGAATCAAATCAAGAACCTTCATCCAAAATAAATAATTCACAAATCTTTGTCTGTCATCGTTGTCATTTATCTTTGTCTGTTATCGTTGTCATGAATAATGAAGATCCACTTTGACCAAAGTAGGAAATCTTTTTGAATGAAATTATCATATGATCCCGCGTAATTTATTTTATAATAATTTTTTTGTAACTATGAAAAATTGTTATTAGTCCCGGCTATAGAGGGACTATAGCTATTCATAATTTATTGATTTTATATTAATTTATTTTTTATTAAAAAAAAAATTACATAATATTATTGAAAAACTAAAAACATTATTTTTTATATAATAAAAAAGTTATATAATATCATTTTATTATTATTTTTAACTATAATAATTATAATAATTAATAATTTTAATCTAAATCGACATTAGCAGAATACCACACTTCTTACTACAATTATATATATATATATATATATATATATATATATATATATATATAATTTGGATAAAAAATTTGATTGGAGTAAGTTCTAAATTAACATTTACAAAAAAGCTTTACAAATACAAGATAGATACATGTCACTATAAAAAGAACTTCCAATGTGGAGAAATTATACTTCACCACTAAACTTTTACCAAATTCATATCAAACTGTTTTGTTTATAAAAAGAACTTCCAATGTGGAGAAATTATACTTCACCACTAAACTTTTACCAAATTCATATCAAAATGTTTTGTTTGGCTGAAAAGTGAAAGATTTGTGTACCCTTTATCCCACTCATATAGGGTCCACAAAGTTGGTCACTTATAGAATATGATCTCGAAAGCTAATTGTCTTTCTTCTATTTAGGATCTTAATCCAAGTTATATGGACTTTTATTTTTTTAACCTTTTTTTATTTATTTATAAAAGAATTTGGTGATCGTGTGACCAGCTTTTAATCATAAGTCTTTAGAGTTTAATCTCCTTTACTCGTTCTTTGCTTGTGTGCAATCATAAATTTAGAGCTCTCCAAGTAAAAGAGGGGTGATTTCCTCCTCTTCCAATCTTTATTTGCAAAATGGCTTGCGGGATTTCCCCCTCTTTTGCTTGTTCTTTGTGGGGTTGATACCTAGTGGGGTTGATACCTAATGTTTTGTGTCAATGTTTGACATAGTGTTTCGGATTTTGACCTTTTTCTTTCATGTGTATGAAGGGGATATTTGTATCGAGAATTGTTATGAAAAAGAAATTGGATTCATAGTAAATTGGGAATGCATCTAGAGTGGGTTAAATCTTAAAGGGATGGCACCTTTAATTTTGAAAATTTTAATTAACAAATTGATAGATTTGTGGTTGAAAATCGATGTTGGAAGGATATATAAGTAAATTGGATGATATTTATCAAGATGGAGCTTTACATCAAGTAGTGATAAAGCCTCTCGACTATATTGTTAGGACCCAAACTCTTGTGATTCAAGTAATTTTTTCATTTTTTTGGTGGTTATGTCTACTAAGTCCCAATGTGGCATTAGATCTTCATCTATCATTTCTTTGTAGGGATCCCTTATGTAAACCTCACCTCTTTTCTCCTAAAAATCAAGGATGAGGATGCAGTCACCAACAATGACTCTATTGAACAAGGGGAGGATCTCCCAAAAGGTTTTAAGGGAGTCCTAACAAACCCTTTTGTCCATCTAAGAGTTCAATGAATAAATGTTTACGTCTTGGAAATCCAAGGAAAATTTTGTACCTCTAAAGGACAAGATGATCCAATGAGCCCTAGAGAGGGTGCTATCTAAGGGGAGATAGAGGGGATCCCACGTGGTTATAATCTCCTATTAGGATCCCTTGGAATTGATACTACAACAATGAAAACCTTTCTAGATGAAATATTTATTTTCCAAAAAGGCTTCTTCCTCCAACTTTGTCTCTTGAAAAAAAAGGTAAGATGGTTCTTTCTTCCCTAATTAAAATATGTGGAAATGTTTTATATTTTACATTAATTTGACCTCTACAATATTAAAAGTGTGATTTCATTTCTTTCGTTGTGTTTTTTATATATTGAAACCCAATGTGTTCTAGATCAATGTTAGGAATCCTAAGGACATGTTTTTGAGTGTTTTTTTTCTCCTTTCTTTGTTCATTTTCCTACCCTTTCATGCTTGTGTCTTAGGGTATTTCATGTCCTCTTTGCCCATCATTTGCATTGTTTTGTTTCTTATTAGGACACCTAGTGGATGGGCACTACTTTCATATTTGGTTAACAAAGATATGGTTTATATGGCATATGGGTTACTATCTAGCAACAATGGGTTCATGTAATGATTATAACTATAAAAATATACACATATAAACATTAGTAAATGATAATAAAAATAATTAATAATAATGAAAGGATATTGTTATGCAATACACGTAATCATGGAGGCCTATGTCGATGGTGTCACTCTTCCCCTAGTGCGCAACGGCTAGGGTTTAACCCTGGCCGCTCACAGCCTCTGCGCAAGTTGGGCTTGCAACCCGCTTAATACTTCTTCGCCTACAATGGTCGTGGCCACGTCCCTCTCTGTGGGTGCCCCAGGCAGTGGGGATTTTCCCTCCTGCTTGATGTCTAGACCAGTTTTTGCTTCGAAGTCTGGGGCCTCTTTCCGTGAGGTTTCTCATCGGAGCTCTGCACTTTCTTCTTCATCTCTTATGGTTCAGGAAGCCCCTCCCCTGGTCATTCCCATGGGTCAAGATGTCGAGGAGGAGGAAGAATACTACAGATCTATGAGTTTGGTCTGTCGTTTCAATGGTTTTTGGCCAAAGCTAGACGAGCTCAATACTTAGATCTTGGCTACCTAGATTCCTATTATGCAACAACAAGATTTCATTCATCCTTGTGCTAAAGGATTCTTCATTGTTGAGTTCGACATTGAGGAAGATCGTGATTTGATTCTCAACTTAGGTCCATGGTTTTGGGGAAACTCAGGTTTGTGCATGAAACCCTGGAATCCTTGTTTCAATCCAACTACTGACATTCTCTTATCAACTCTTTTTTGGGTGAGGCTTCCCAACCTTCCTTTGCATTTATGTGGTTTACCTTTGCTTGAAGCCATTGGTTCAGCGTTGGGAAAGTTCCACTATGAAATTCATGAAACTTCAAGGCACAACACCTCCACTTTTTCCCTTATCTACGTGGAAATGGACTTCAGTAAAGGACTCCCAGCCGAAGTTAATATTACTGGTAAAATTTATTCTTGGTCTCAGAAACTAGACTATGAGAGAGTTTCCTTGCATTGCAGATCTTGTTTTGAAACAAGACATCTTGCAACCCATTGTCCCAAAGGGCCCAAGAAGAACTGAAAGCCGCAAAAATCCACTTGGTGGGTGGGATCAAATGACGACCATCAAGTTATCTCAAAGCCCCCTCAAGCCAATGAAAAGAAGTCTTAGCTAGATCTTCCTCCTCGGCCAACTCCGTTATCGTTAGTCACGAGTCCATAATCCAATAAGAAGTCAAAGAAAGAGGCGTCTTCCCCTTTGGTTTCAGATGAGGTACCTTGAGTCCAGTCTTCTCCTCAACCATCAGCTTGTTGGGCAGATCAGGTTGATGATGTTGGGGTATTATATGAAGAAAAAATAAAAGCTCTAGATCAAGACAATCTAGGAATTACACACATCACAAGTACCTCAACATATGCAAATGAAGCTTGGACAGTAGTAAGAAAGAAGAAGACATTACATGCCACATCTCAACCAATGGTAACATGAAGTCAGGCTCGTAAGTTATCCAAATCGACGAGCTCCTCCCCATCGGGTTAATGTAGAAGGAGTGTATCTTCACTTTTATCCTCAAAGTTTTTTTCCGAGTGTATTCAGTAAGGTTATTTTATGTGAAATTTTCGTTTGAGTATTTGAAACAGCGATTAGTAGCTTGTAATAGTGGTTTAATTTTGGCCCTCGATTGACCTGAATTTTGAAGGACTTTGTAACTCCTTAGCGATTTCGACCGCGCCTTTTTGATAATATAAATTTCCCAATTTTTGTAAAAAAAATAATGAAATGACACATCCTATCTAAAAAACACTACTTAATAAAGGATATGACCTATTAATGATTGTGCAATTAGTCAATACTATAAATACATTACATTGTCACATGGCATTATATCATCATCCTCTCTCATATTCTTATTCAATATATTATTTTAATTTGTATAGATTCTTTTACATTATCCCATTTATTTTGAATATTCAACTTATGAACTAAGTTGTTCATGTTATATTCAAGGAATGAACTTTGTTCATTTCATTCGGTATCAAAACTACATTATGATTCAACTTTTGATCACAATCAATTGGTTGCAGCCAACAATTATTAATACCATAAAAAATTACAATAAAATGAAAAATTGAATTAACCAAAAAATAAAAGCCTACCATAAATTATTTCGTAAAGTCAAATAATTGACTAAAATTCATAGTCATAAGTGACCAATTTTCATACCACAACAAATTACCATATGCCCCTAATGCAAATTATGATGTACATCACTATTTTGGCTCGACCGCCTTCCATTTGCCCATACAAAGCCCAATTATGCCTCTGCCATAAACCTACAATCCTATACCTTTCCACCCTATGATTTAAGAATTTGTATGCTAATGTGGTTGTCATGGGAAAAAGGTTGAATGGGGTGGGTGACGTAGTGGTCAAATCAACAATCATGACCCTCCAAAATAATAAACATTGGACCTTTGCTTTAAGAGGAAGAAGATAAAGTAAAAAAATAAAAAGGTTAAAGGTTGCATTAAAAATGGTAAATATTCTATTCACGTGCCTTTAAAGTTGTAAGTAAAAAAATAAAAGAGAGTTAAGTAAGGAATGTATTGGAGGAGCGACCGTTGAGGATTTTGGCGGGCTACTATTATTAGTAAAGATTTGAACACCATTTAGAAGCTCCAATGGCGGATTACTAATAATAGTAACTGGTTTACTTGGCCAATGGAGTTTTTTTTGTCATCTATATTGGAGTTTCGACTACTTTGGTGGATTTTTGGGTAGAAGGATTCACTTTGGTTTTTTTTCATGCTCTGTATTAGAGTAAAACTTGGTAAGTAAGAATGTCTTGGAGAAGCGAGTGTTGAGGATTTTGGCGGGCTGCTATTATTAGTAAAGATTTGAACATTGTTTCGAAGCTCCAATGGCGGATTATTAACAATAGTAATTGGTTTACTTGGCCGATGGAGTTTTTTTCGTGGTCTGTATTGGAGTTTCGACTACTTTGGCGGATTTTTGGGTAGAAGGATTCGCTTTGTTTTTTGTTTCGTGGTTTTTGAAGTATTAGGTTGTCAAGGATGGCAGGTTCAAAGTTAGTGAGTTAGGAGGAGGGTTGTTTTTAGCTATGTGTTTGAAGTCTCCCTTCTAAACAAATAACTATCTAACAAAGTATGGAACTAGGGCCAGCCTGGGCTCCATCTAGCATTTAATGTGATTTAACTCCATTTATTTAGGCTACGTTCTCGGGGCTTGGTCCACTAAAACGATCTCACTAGTTTTGTCCAGGCAGTAGTTGTTGATTGGGTGGCTAGTCTTGGGGATATGGCACATGAGGTTAGTGCTCTTATGGGTGCAGCAGATGAGGCGGAGTGGGAGAGGGCAAGTCTATTCAACACAGTTGATGCACTGAGTTTGAATAAAGGTGGTGGGGGTAACATAAATGCTCCATTAATACATGCAGTTAAGGCACACCAACTCTCTCCTTTAGGTCTATCAAAGGTGACGATTTCGAGCATTCCTGAAGTTGGTAAGGTCTTGCTCCAGAATATTCCTGATAATGGTTTGAGTTTAGGGTTGTTACAGAGGAGATCTGCTAAGGGTATTGGAACTAAGACTGGCCCAAGCAAACAACCTGAGCATATTATGCCGGATACCAAAGCTGGGAGCACCTTACGAGAGTCTTTGAGAGTGAAGGACTTGCAGACAAAAAAATATGTCAGGGATTGGAAGCCAAAGAGGTTGAGAAGACGCCTTGTTATAGGGATGGACATAGATTTGGAGAAAACATGCCAACTCTCCCTCTGCGCGTTAGTTGGGTGGTTCGCCTATAAATCTAGGTGCAACATCTCTTTCACAGAGTGGATGAATTTGAACTGGTTTCCTATCTTTGGATATGTGCTAGAGTTTTTAACTCTACCATTTGGGTGGATTGGTCTGGTCTTCAAAACTCCGGAAGAGGCTGAGCATATTCTGAACAACTTCTGGGATTTCGAGGGTGGAAGCATTATGCTGAAGAGGTGGAGGACGGGATTTGATCTAGCCACGGATTATTTAAGCCATCATCATGTCTAGGTCTTGCTCCCAGGACTACCTCTCAACCTTTCGAACATAAAGGCTTTGACCGCCATTGGGAACCTTCTCAGTCGCTTTTTAAAGGTTGATGAAAGTAGAATACACTCACAGGATAAATGTATGGCGAGGGTCTTAGTCGAATTAGACATCAATGTTGGTTTAATGGATATGTTGGGGCTCGAGTGGTGTGGTCAGGTTATGGTCCAACGTCTGGATTACCAGGGATTTCCCTTCTATTGCTCAAACTGTCGTCAGACAAGACATTTACGTAGAGAAGATTCCAACTGGATTGGAGATGGAGGGTCTGAGGACACCCTGGAAACTCCCTCTATGGACATGTACATGAACAAAGAGGAACAAAAGGCGTTGGGTGCCTTTTCTACTAAATGTGCAGCAGATTCAGCGGGCGACTTATCGGGAACATTTATTGATAAGTTAAGGTCACATTGTCCTAACTTGTTTTTTAAATTATCAGCTTGGGAACGCGAGTTTTTGGATAAATCTGTTATGTCGAATGTGTCAATTGTTGAGGTAGACAGTAGCTCAAAGGACTTTACTGGCATCGGGGGCTCCACCTCTGAATTAGATAAGAACACTCTTGTCCCGACCATTGTTGAATCTGCACACTCTTTACCGGTTGTTACCTCGCCACTGTCATGTTTGGACAATGCTCCTACTTCTCAGACTATTCATGAATCTGCTTCGAGTCTGGATGATGTTTTAGATTCCCTGATTCCATCTCTTAGAGACATGGATAGCTCCATTCCCCCTCCTACCTATCAGGGACTGGATGTCCAGCAGGGAAACACTACTAGTGAACTTGGTTGACTTACGACTGGTACGGGGGAACAACAGGGGAAAGATTTAGCTTGGTCACGGGGTCTGGGGATGGAGCTATCCCCTATCAAGACACAAAGTGCACGTAAAATAATAGGACAATCTTCTTCAGCTGTTGAACAACTTTCGGTTTCCACTCACGACCTAGGGGCGCTTATAGGCATGAAAGCCCTTGCAAGGGCTAAATCATGATCCTCCTTTCCTTGAACATTAGAGGAGTAGGAGGCCCCCTAAAATTGCCTTCGTTACGTAGACTCCTGGTTATTACTAAGCCGGATATCATTTTTTTTCAAGAGACTTTAGTGGATGAGGTGAAGACCAGAAATTTTATTTATTCTCTTTGTCCAACTTGGATGATTAGTGATGCAGGAGCATATTTCCGACTCGATAGATGCGTTAACAAATCAACACGTTAGCACGCATTTGGAGATAGGGAAAGGCACTGACCCTCTCGTTTTCAAAATTCGAATTATAAAATTAAGTAAATTTATGTGTAAGGTCGATAAATGCCAAAGCCATGCCTTTGGAAAGTTGTGGATGGGTTCATCGAAATAATCCACCGTAAGCAGGTCTAGATCCATGTCAGGTTTGGATCTCTGTTCAATGTAATGAGTCATAGGGTTAAGGTGTCTTAACAAAAATGTTGATGGAACTAAGGCGGTGGAGAGGATAAGCTCATAGAGCCCTCTTTTGTAAAAAAAAGAAAGATCTTTTGTATAGAGATAAGGTTTTTTTTATTAGATTAGAAGAGATAGGAAGTAGAGAGGAGAGTGAGACTATGTTGCAGCCTGAGCTCTTGTACACAGTTGTAAATAGAGATTGATATTAATACAAATAAAGGTAGTTTTTCTTGCATATGATGTCTATTTATGTTATCTGTGCTCTTTGAATGATATATGTATATGTTCATATATGTTGTAGATGTGTATGTTAGTTTTCATCTGTAGGATTAAGATAGACTTCTTAATCTTTGAGAGTTGTTGAGTTATTTCTGGGTTCTTTAGGCTATGCAAGGAGTGCACGATAGAGTGTTGAGGACTCTATGAGCCAGTGCAAAGAGTGCACATCTGAGTTCTATGTTGAATTCAGGAACAACGTGCCAGGAGGGAACACCAGAAGAATTATATACTCAAGACGGAGTCTCAAGGTTGTTGAATACCTTGAAGGAAAATATGTGCAGGAGATAGCACAATCAGAGTTATTGAATACTTTGTTTTGTTTGCAAGATGTGCATTGCGTAGGATAAAGGGAGTTAGTCAAAAAGAACTTTCCTTTCAGAAGTTCCAAAACCCAGAAGGAAGAGTGAAATCAAGCGTCAAAGCAAGGCTTGTTTCAAGTCTCAAGCTCAGAAGGGATAACACTTTTCAGAAGTGTTGACGAGATCCAAGAGTTGGACTCATAGGAGGAGAAAAGGTTCAAAACCTTTGAAGATTGATAAATATTCTATGTCAGAAGAAATCAGAAGCTCAGGAGGAGGAGCGACCGTGGTCGTTGGATCATAGAGAAAAGGATCAACAACCTTATGATCTGTGTAAGGTGCATGAGCCTTAATGCTTCGCACACACAGGAGAGAGAACCTATCAAGGTTTGAGACTTGAGATTTTCAAAGCCCAAAAAGCTGGAAAGTCGAAGTGAAATCTCAGTCGTTCGATCATCTGAAGCAGACCTGATCTGTCGGATCGACCAAGTGAATTTGAGCCTTCAAATATCAGAAGCTTAGGAGCAGGCAAGCTTGAAACTTGAGATTTACGAAGACCGAATAGCCGAAGAGTTGAGATTCATCGATCTGCAAGGGGACACTTGTCAACAGATCGCGATCTCCGGGTAAAGTGTAGCAGGATTTCAATTGAGATCTGACATTGCTGAATCCTGAAGATCCAAAGTAAATCTGGACCGTCAGATCTAGAGGAGACGTGGCGTGAATCCGTGGACTCCGGGTAAAGTCCCGAAGTGATTCGTAGTCATCCGATCTAAGAGAGACGTGGCATAAATCCATGCACTCCGGGTAAAGACCCGAAGTAATCCTCGATCGTCAGATCAGCAGGACACATGTCAGTGGATTATAGCCTTTGTATAAAAGACATTGGGAAGAAGGGTGAAGTTTGAGATTTGAGATCTCAAAAGTATGAAGACCCGAAGGAGATTTCAACCATTGATCGAGAAGAGTGTTGTAGGATCTTTGATCCGAGTTGAAAGTTCAAACACCCGAAGTGAAGGCAGGACCGTTGATTGGAGGACAGGTGTCTGCAGAAACTCCGAAAGATTGACGTACGAAGGAAAGTGAGATTTGAGATTTCAAAAGTTCGAAGTCCGGAATTGTGAAAGAGATTGTAGCCATTGATTAAAGAGGGATAGATCTAGTCCGTAGATTTTAAAGGCACAGATCTAAACCATCAGTTCAGACAGTCCCGTCAAGATCGGGAGATCGACGGTCCCGTCAAGATCGGGAGATCGACTGTCCCGTAACATTGTGGGGACATGAAGTGCGTGGAATTTAAAACATTAAGGGCGGGTTGCAATCCATACCATGTTTTTTCCAAGAGGACATGTGGAAGTTCGAAGAGAATTGCGAGTTGAAAAGTGGGTTGATCCCAAACCAGTTTTGGTTGCACTTGCAATAATGTGGTCACGAGAAGTCATCGCCCAAGGTCACATCAAGATGGGGCTTATCAGAAAAAGAGCTAACGCCCAGTACTCTGAGATTTCGCAGGAGGGCCAAAGAGAAGGCTGCGGGTGCTGTCAGACCTGCACCAAGGAGCCGAAAGGGTCTGTGTTTAGATACAAAATGGGACCGTTAAGGTTCCAGAGAGTCATTTGACTCAAGAATTGGAGATCCTTTGATTGAGAGGTCGTGTAGCCCTACAGGGGAGTAGGGGGGTTGCATCAAGTGGTATTAGAGCTGATATTTTGCTTGTAGATAGTAGGCAAATAAGCGAGGAGGTGAAGAAGATAATATGATAATGTTGAATGCTATTAGAAGCTAAAGTTTGCCTGTAGACAGCAGGTGAGAAGGAGACAGAGTATTGATGCTCTGTGTGTGATTTCTAGCAAGGTGCGCAATAAATGGTAGAAAACTAGATGAGCTGAAAACAGAGGGTGGAAAATGGCTACTTAAGGCCATATGGGTGGTCAGGGCAAGGACCACTAGTAGAAAAACCAATTTGAGAAAGATAAAGAGCTCACATAAATAAGAGAAAAGATGGAGAGGCTAGCATTGAAGATGCAACAATATGCAAAGGTACACTGGACATATGAATGGCCTTTGAAGAGGAAAGTAAAATGGTTTGTCCAGAAGTTGATGTCTAGAAGGCAACAACAAATGTTGAAAAGGTGGCTGAGGCATGCTAAAAACCTTAGTGATACAGAGGAAGAAGTGGTTCACATCTGTGAGTCGGAAACTGGGAAGAGTCTCAGTGATAATGAGGATAAGAGATCAGTGGATGATCTCAAAGACTGCCAGAAGGGCAGCAATGAGATATCATATTATCAGGTGGGCAATGATATGAGATTAGCAGAGGATTTCATAAACTGCCAAGAGGGAAGAAATGGACTTTCAAGTTGCATGGTGGGTAATGGAAAGAGACCAGTGGGAGGTCTCATATACTTCCATAAGAGAAGCAATGAAAGTTCAGATTGTTAGGTGGGCAATGAGATGGGATCATTGGAGGATCTCATGGACTGCCAGGAGAGTAGAAGAAAAATCCCAAGTTGCCAGGTGGGCAAGGGAAGTGAGAGGACACTGTTTGAAAGTCTCATAAACTCAGTTGAGAGTTCATATCAGCAAGGAGAGTTGGTGGAGGTGGATTAGATGAGTATTTTGATCATTGAAGGAATTGAGATATTCCTACCAAGTAGCCCAGTTGGGGCTAGAGCATGTGTTGTAGAAGCAGCAACAAAAGGACAACCAGAAGAGACTATCAAGGAGGAGAAAGAAGAGACATTGATGTCTACCCCAACAAAAAAAGAGGAGAATTCAGATGAATTTCTCACTCAATGGGAGCAAGAGTTGAAGATGTTGGAGGATTGGTTGGACAATCCAAAACCAGAAGATGGCTGCCAGAAGACAGTCACGAAGATTGCAAGAGAAGAGCATTCGATAGAATTGCTCAGAAATTTCATTCGGGAAGTTGAACAGAGGATGATTGCAGCACGGAAGCATGCAGCAGAAGAGGGAGCAAAATTCTAGCTAGAGGAACAGTTGATAGAAGATGGAGATATGCCAGCACAAGAGGAGCTGACAGAAACCAATATGTCAGAGGAAGAAGTTGAGCAGCAATTCAATAAGGAGACTGCATAATTGAAGTCTGCAACAGAGTGGAAAACTAGTGCCACAAGAGGAGATGAAGACAACATGAGAGATCAAGTAGATTTTCCCATTGATTGGTATGGAGAGGAGGAAGTGCAATAGAAAAAACTGCATAAGAAGAGCCAACCACTGGAGCAACTGGACAGGGTGATAGAAGATATTAGAAAGTTGATGTTGAGGTCAACAGAGGAGACTGTTGGCAAGGAGAAGTTGAGCAGAAGAGATCCTTCCATAGCAGAAGGGAAGCAAAAACAACAACAACAACAAAGCAGAGGAGTGGGTAGACATCTCCAAGTAAGAGTTTGGGATCCAGGTGGATTTCAACAGAGCTAGAGAGCTCATGAGCAGAAGCTCATGATTTTTTCACAACAATGGAGTATGATGCAGGAGCATCTTTCTGACTCGACAAATGCGTTAACAAATCAACACGTCAACACTCATTTGGAGATAGGGAGAGGCACCGACCCTCTCGTTTTCAAAATTCAAATTATAAAATTAAGTTAATTTATGTGTAAGGTCGATAAATGCCAAAGCCATGCCTTTGGACAGGTGTGGATGGGTTTATCGAAATAATCGACTGTAAGCAGGTCTAGATCCATGTCAGGTCTGGATCTTTGTTCAATGTAATGAGTCATAGGGTTAAGATTTCTTAACGGAAATGTTGATGGCACTAAGGTGGTGGAGAGGATAAGCTCATAGAGCCCTCTTTTGTTAAAAAATGAGAGATATTTTGTATAGAGTTGAGGTTTTTTTTATTAGATTAGAAGAGATAGGAAGTAGAGAGGAGAGAGAGAATTTGTTGCAGTCCGAGCTCTTGTACACAGTTGTAAACAAACATTGATATTAATACGAAGAAAATAAATTTTTCCTGCATATGATGTCTATTTATGTTATCTGTGCTCTTTGAATGATATCTGTATATGTTCATATATGTTGTAGATGTATATGTTAGTTTTCATTTGTAGGATTAAGATAGACTTCTTAATCTTTGAGAGTTGTTGAGTTATTTTTGGGTTATTTAGGCTATGCAAGGAGAGCATGACAGAGTGTTGAGGACTCTGTGAGCCGGTGCAAAGAGCGCACATCTGAGTTCTGTGTTGAATTCAGGAAGAACGTGCCAGGAGGGAACACCGGAAGAATTATATACTCAAGACAGAGTCTCAAGGTTGATGAATACCTTGAAGGAAAATATGTGCAGGAGATAGCACAATCAAAGTTATTGAATACTCTATTTGCTTTGCAAGATGTGCATTGCGTAGGATAAAGGGAGTTAGTCGAAAATAACTTTCCTTTCAGGAGTTCCAAAACCCAGAAGGAAGACTGAAATCAAGCGTCAAAGCAAGGCTTGTTTCAAGTCTCAAGCTCAGAAGGGATAACACTTTTCAGAAGTGTTGACGAGATCCAAGAGTTGGACTTGTAGGAGGAGAAAAGGTTCGAAACCTTTGAAGACCGGTAAACCTTCTAATTCGGAAGAAATCAGAATCTCAGGAGGAGGAGCGACAATGGCCATTGGATCATAGAGAAAAGGATCAACAACAGTCTGATTTGTGTAAGGTGCATGAGCCTTAACGCTTCGCACACACATGAGAGAGAACCTATCAAGGTTTGAGACTTGAGATTTACGAAGCCCGGAGAGCCGGAAAGCCGAAGTGAAATATCAATCGTTCGATCATCTGAAGTGGACCTAAGCCGTCAGATCGACCAAGTGAATCTGGGCCGTCAGATATCGGAAGCTCAGGAGGAGGCAAGCTTGAAACTTGAGATTTTCAAAGCCTGAATAGCCGAAGATCCGAGAGTAATCAATCTGCAAGGGGACACTTGTCAACATATCACGAGCTCCAGGTAAAGTGTAGTGGGGTTTCAGTTGAGATATGAGATTGTCGAATCCCAAAGATCCGAAGTAAATCTGGACCGCCAGATCTAGAGGAGATGTGGCATGAATCCATGGACTCTGAGTAAAGTCCCGAAGTGATTTGTAGCCATCGGATCTAAGAGAGACGGGGCATAAATCTATGCACTCTGGGTAAAGACGAGAAGTAATCCTCGATCGTCAGATCAGCAGGACACACGTCAGTGGATTATAGCCTTCGAATAAAAGGCATTGGGAAGAAGGGTGAAGTTTGAGATTTGAGATCTCATAATTCTGAAGACCTGGAGGAGATTTCGACCATTGATCGAGAAGAGGGCCGCAGGACCGTTGATCCGAGTTGAAAGGTCAAACACCCGAAGTGAAGGTAGGACCGTTGATTGGACGACAGGTGTCCGCAGATCGTCAACTCTGGAAGATTGATGTATGGAGGAAAGCGAGATTTGATATTTCAAAGGTCTGAAGTCCGAAATTGCGATGGAGATCGTAGTCGTTTATTTAAGAGGGACATATCTGGTTTGTAGATTTGAAAGGCACAGATCTGAACCATCAGTTCAGACAGTACTGTCAAGATCGATAGATTTCCGGTCTCGTAACATTGCGGGGTCGGGAAGTGTGCAGACTTTAAAACATTGATGGTGGGCCGCAATCCATACCGTGATTTTGCCAAGAGGACATGTGGAAGCTCGAAGAGAATTGCGGGATTAAAATTGGGTTGATCCCAAACCTCTTTTGGTCATGCCAGCAATCGCGTGGTCATGAGAAGTCATCGCTTAAGGTCACATCGAGAGGGGGCTTATCAAAAAAAGAGATAACACCCATTACTTTGAGATTTCGTAGGAGAGCGAAAGGGAAGGTTGCGGGTGCTATCAGACTTGCACCAAGGAGCCGAAAGGGTCTGTGTTTAGATATAGAATGGGATTGTTAAGGTTCCAAAGATTCATTTGACTCAAGAATCAGAGATCCTTTGACCGAGAGGTCGTGTAGCCCTACGGGGGAGTAGTGGGGCTGAATCAATTAGTGTGGTTAGTTCAGTTGGGAAGTCGGGTGGACTTCTAGTGGAATGGAACCCTATTTTATTTGAGTTGAAGTCATTTCTAAGTGTTGGTGGAATATTGTTGATAGGTTTACACATTCCTGATAAAAGTAGGATTTTCTTTTTAAATGTGTATGGATCTTGCACCGGGCGAAGACAGTTCTGGGAACAGGTGCATGCCAAGGGTTTATTAGCACATGATTCCCTTATTCTAGAGGGAGATTTAAATTTCACAACTAGTTCTGATGAAGTGTGGGGTACAGGGGCATTAACCAACCCATTGGCCGTATTTTTCAGAGATATTTTTGTAAACAATCATTTGGTGGATGTTTAGCCAATGGAGTTAGTGCCAACTTGGCGTAATGACAGAAGTGGGGTACATGGGATTCAAAATCGACTGGACAAGGTATATGCATCATAAGCTCTATTGGATGACTCAGCCAGGTATAGATCATGGGTAGAACTTCCTTACATCTCGGATCATGCACCTGTGATCTTCCAATCGGACTATGGATTTAAATATGTAGCTTTCCCTTTCAAATTCAATCATGTGTGTTTGATTGAAGAGTCTTTTGGGGATTTAGTTCGATTGGAATGGTGTGCACATCAAGATTTTGGAGAGGATGGACCTCAAAGAAGATTAGCATTGAAGCTAAACAAACTAAAGGCCCGAGTAAAGATCTGGTTAGAAAAAAAGAAAAAGAAAAAGATCACAATTCCCATGAATCTTTAGAAGATGAGATTGCACATCTTACAAAGCAAAGTCGGGGAAGTGATTTTAATTATGACTTGGGATCTCGATTGAAACTACTTGAAACTAAATAGAACAATTTGTTGATAGCCGAGGAGGCACATTGGCGCCTAAAGAGCAGAGCAACATGGATCCAGTGCGGGGATAAAAATACAAACTATTTTCATCATTTTTCTAATTATAGACGCAATAAAAAACACCTGTGGCAAATCAAAGATGACCAGGGCCAGATACATCATGGGCAGGAAGATATTAAGACTAAAGTGAAGAGATTCTTTAGATCCTTCTACCAAGAATCGTCTCAGAACATGATCGTGGACCAGGTTGCATCTGTGAGATTGTATCCTAGAATGGTCTCGGATGAGGAAGTTTACACTCTTGAAAACCATGTCACCAAGGAGGAAGTATTAGAGGTTCTAAAAGGATTCACCAAAGATAAAAGTCTGGGCCCTGACGGGTGGATTGTTGAATTCTTCTTACACTATTATGACTTGGTTGCTAAGGACCTGCTAGAAGCGGTTGAAGAATCGCGCCTCATTGGTGAGGTGAACAAGACACTGAACTCGACCTTTAAAGCACTTATTCCGAAGGTTAATGGCCCTGCCACATTTGGAGATTTTCGACCGATTGTTTTATGAAATATTTGTTATAAGATCATTTCAAAGATTATTGCTAAGAGAATCAGACTGATTTTGTCATGCACCTTATCGGAGGAACAATTCAGCTTCTTGAAAGGAAGACAAATTATTGATGGTATTGGAACTCGACATGAGTGTCTTCACAACATCAAAGAAAGAAATCTATAGGCATTAATCCTTAAGATTGATTTAAAGAAAGCATATGATTACATTAGTTGGGATTATCTCAGGTTGGTCTTACTTCAATGTGGTTTTGGGCTGCCAACGACAAAGTGGATTATGGGGTGCATAACGACTGCAACTTTCACGATTTTAATCAATGGCGAGCCTACGGACTTCTTTAATAGCGGTAGAGGGCTCAGACAGGGATTCCTACTGTCGCCTTTTCTTTTTATCCTTATCATGGAAGGTTTGAGTCTGGCTTTAAAAAAAAGCCAAGTCGATGGATTACTGACTGGCATCAAGGTTTCTAGGTTAATCAAGATTCTTCATCTACTGTTTGTAGATGATAATCTTATAATGACTAATGATTCTATTGCAGAATTGAAGGAGATTAGGATGGTGTTGTTTTCATTTTGTAATGCATCCGGTCTTCAGATAAATGCTTAAAAAACAACCTTTCTTCAGTATGGTGTGCGACAGTATGTTCTGTATTCTCTTAAAACTATCTTTCTTTATGAATTTCAGGATCTCTCAGAGGGTTTCAGGTATCTCAGTTTCTTTTTAAAGATCGAAAGGTACAAAACGGAAGATTGGCATTGGCTAATAGAAAAATATGAAAAGAGGATCAGCCACTGGTGCAATCAGTTTTTGTCTTTAGGGGGGTGCTTGGTTTTGATTAAATCCATCCTTGAAAGTCAGCTAGTCTACTGGTTGGCACTGACAAATCTGCCTTCATCAATTCTCCAAAGAATTTGTCAAATTGTCTCTAGTTTCCTTTGGTCGGGATGTAGAAAAAAGAAGAGTTATCATCTTTGTAATTGGTTTGGGGGCTGTAGAACTTGATCAGTTTCAGTAGAGCTATGGCGATGAATAGTCTCTTGAGGGCACTTATGCAAGAAGGTTTATGGCATCATGTTTTAAAAGATAAATATCTTCCTTTTGTATCTGTTGTGCGTTGGTTCTGAACGGTTAATATCACAAAGTAAAAAGGCTCTCAGTGCTGGAAATATCTTCTAAAATCACTTCACATTCTTCTGCATTGGATTGCATGGACCCCAAGGATCAGAAATTCTATTATGATTGGCAAAGATAACATACTTGGTATGGGGGATTCGTCCTTTCTTTTGGAAGAGTTGATCTCTGCGATAAATCGGAGAGGGTTGTACTATTTATACCAGGCCCACTGTGAGCCCCATGCGGGGATGATTTGTTCAAACTGGTATACTGGTGATGAACTGGATTTAGATGGGCATCTTTACATAGAATGGAAAACTTATTGTCGCACTCTCATAAACACTGGAGTTCTTCTGCAAGAGAGACCAGATGCTTTAAAATGGACGGGTGGAGATTCGTCAGGTAAGTTATCTGTCAAGAATGTATATTTGGCAACAGAAAAAAATGAAATAGAATTTTATGATAGGAGGATGGAGGAAGTCTATGTGGTCCTGGGATTGCCCTCTGAAAATAAAGCTATTTATTTAGTTGATCGTGGAGAATAAAATTATCACATGGGATATTCTTCAGCGCAAAGGATTTATAGGCCCGAGTATTTGTATTTTATGCAAGAAGAACTTAGAATCAACTCAGCACCTGTTTGTGGAATGCTCCTTTACGTCAGAAGTTAGGGGAAAGGTTAAAAACTCCATAAACTATTCTGGTATCTGGGAAGGTAACTCTTTAATGGAGTGTTTCAAACAATGGAAAGTACATAATTTTTCTTATCCAACCTTGCTCGCTCTAATTTGTTGGTTTATTTGGAGGGAACAGAATCATGCAATCTTTGAAGACAATGTTCCCTCTGTACAGAAGGTGATTCACCGATCCCTATTGGCCATGAGGGAACACAACATAAAGTTGAAAGTCACTGCTCGAAGATCGGGGCTATCACAGCCAGTGGTGGGAGGCACGGTAAACTGTTTTGATGCGGCAGCATCATCTTCGGGACAAAATAGTGGAGCTGGTGGAGTTATAAGGATCAACGAGCAACGCTGTTATAAATGGTTATTTAATTGCGGTCCGAGCACCAATACCAGAGAAGAATTGTTGGGCGCTTGGGCCCTTTTCTCCCTGGCTTCTCGGCTTTCCATTCAGGAGATTCATGTTCTGGGAGACTCCAAGATTATCATTGATTGGCTGCAGGAAAAGGGTCGTCTTCAGGTGATCACATTGGACTGTTGGAAGGATAGACTCACTACATTAATCAATCACTTCCATAAAATATCATTCGCGCATGTGTACAGAGATGATAACAAAGTTGTGAATAGTCTATCAAAGCAAGCACTCCACAAGGATCCAGGGAAGATCATATATTTTCAATGTGTAGAGGAACATGAGGGTCCCCATATGTTTCTAGACCTTTACTAGATTTATGGTCTTCAGTCATGATTGTCCAGTTTCTTTTTTTGGGATGATTAGTGGGATTTTATGTATTGTTGTTTCTCTATTTTTTGGTTTGGAAATGTCTAGCGTCTATTTCTAGATATATCCTTGTGGATGTCTACTAGTCTTTTTGGAGCGGAATTTAGCTCTTGTACTCGGGGTCCTATATCTATGTGTTGCTTTGGGGCAGAAAGGGCCTACTGGTTGTTTTTTGACATCAGTGTGAATGGTTATCATGTAATTGATCAGTTTATATTTATAATACAATCATAAAGCGCAATTTTCTATGGAAAGAAAAAGTAAAAAAATAAAAAGGTTAAAGGTTGCATTAAAAATGGTAAATATTCTACTCACGTGCCTTTAAAGTTGTAAGTAAAAAAATAAGGGGCTTTTGTTGCTATCAATATACTTAGAGCTTTAAACAACATTCCAGTTATACAGAAGGGGCTTTCGGCTTGGTCAACTTCTTCCCATCACCATATTGGGGCTACCTTGGGCTGGTTCGATGGCACAACACAAAAGAATGGACAATTGAGCGGTGATGGAGGGGTGATTAGATGCAGTGAACAAATTTCATACAAATGGACATTCAATTGTGGTGAGGGAACAAATACAAGGGCCGAACTTCTGGGGGTCTGGAAACCTTGATTTTGGCTTCTAGATTGGACCTCACTCATATCAAGGTCTTGGGTGATTCACGAATTGTTATTAACTGGCTAAACAACAAAGGCAAACTGCAAGTCATAGCCTTAGACAGCTGGAAGGAAAAAATCAGAGATCTCATTAAGAATTTCGAAGAAATCAGTTTCATGCATATTTTCCGAGATTCAAATGTAGAGGCAAACCTCCTATCAAAGATGGCTCTTCAGCAGCAAGAAGGATTGATTTCATACAATAAGTGGGTGGAAGGATCAATGAGACAAACATTGTATCTAAAGCTTTTTTAGTCCTACCAGAAAGCTCTTTCTCTGGTTTTTCCCTCATGGCCTAGAGGCTCTATGGTTGTTAGTCTTTTCGAGTTTGTAACTACTCTTTGTTGTTTTTTGGAGTGTACACTTTAGATTTTGTAATGTGGATGTTGTTAGGAGTGGAGTCATATAAGATGTAGTTGGGGGATTTTTGCTAGCATGTGAGAAATTTTTTTGTAGCAATTGTCTAGTAGGTTAGTGATTATGAACTTCGGTTCTTTCAAGTGAGTGGACTGTTGTTACTTCTGGACTAGCAGTGAGATGACTTTGAGTTGTATTTTCAAACTTGAAAACAATTAATGAGTAAATTTTATGTTGAAAAAAAGTAAAAAGGTTAAAGGCTTCATTAAAAATGGTAAATATTCTATTCACGTGCCTTTAAAGTTGCGTAATGGTAAATATTATATTCACGTGCCTTCAAAGTTGTATTGTTGTAAAGTTATATTGTTATGAAACCGAAGATTAAAATTCATAAAGTGGAAATACATATAAATATTTCTATATGAAGTGAAGAGAAAGTAAGTTAAGAAAGTTCAAGTATAGAAGATAAAAGTTGTGATATGAAGTGAAGAGAAAGAAAGTTCAAGTATGGAAGAAGAAAAGTTGTTGTGGTAAACTTATGAAGTTATAAAGGAAAAATATATATAAATATTTTAATATCAAATGAGGAAATAAAAAAGTGGAAAAAAAGTTCAAGTATAAAAGGAAAAAAAAGTTATAAAGTAGAAATATATATAAATATTTTAATATGATGAAAAAAATGGAAAAAAAAGGTTAAATATAAAAGGAAAAAAGTTGTGTAAATTTATCAAGTTATAAAAAGACATATAAAAAAAATATAAAGTTATTTACATAAAGTAATTTAATTACTTGGCTAAGGCCATTTTTTTTCAATGGATTTTAATAAGAAGGAAGATATTTTTATAAAGGTTTTCCAATCTACTCCCTTAGATTATTAATACTCAAAAGAAGTATTTAAGAAAAAATAAAAATCAATTAACACAATTAAAAATATTTGAATACAATGGAACAAGATAAATTGATTAAGTAAGAGTAACTATTAAAAATGTATTAATTCCTAAAAAAAGCCAATTAATTTAATTAAAAATATTTGAATACAATGGAACAAGATAAATTGATTAAGTAAGAGTAACTATTAAAAATGTATTAATTCCTACTAATGTCAAAGGTATGTCAAAGGTATTATAAGGAGTCTAAATAGAAATAAAATATAGTATTAGCCTTATTCCTTCCCTTATGTAGGTTTGTTTAGCTAATATTGGATGAAGGTTGCTTTTATTATATAAAATATAATAAATATTCGAAGTTAAAAGAACCTAAGGTGTGGTTCATGGGGAGCGATTATCGTCGATTTTGATATAGTAAAGTTAGATCACTTCCCTTCACTCTAGGGGTATTAGGGGTTGCAAGCAAGTCCAAGTAATTTAAGGGCTAGCTAGAGAGATAATATAGGATGTAAAAGCCCTTAATATCAAAAGTGGGGCAAGGGCCTTCTTAAGAGATAAATGGCGAGTCAAAGCCCTGAATTCAATCTCAAGTCAAGCCAGTGAACTAGTGGGTTGTGTGTTCCACCACCTAATACCTATACCCCTTTCATTTGGTCAATCATTTTACTACATCCCAGTTTCTTTGAGATTGTTGGGTTCTTTGTTTTCGATCAAGATTCACCTCCTATCAAACTAGGTAAAAATGTATTTGATATTTTCGATCGAGATACACCTCCTATCAAACTAGGTAAAAATGTATCTGATCTTATCGATCGAGATAGACCTCCTATCAAACTAGGTAAAAATGTATTTGATCTTTTCGATCGAGATACACCTCCTATCAAACTAGGTAAAAATTTATCTGATCTTATAAATGATGCACTCTTAGGATTTCAGGAGTTCATTATGGTATATTTTGATAGTTATTTTGCAAGTGATTTAGGGAGTCAATTTCGCTAGTGATTTTCTTGTCATTCTATTAATTATAGAGCCAAGTATAATGAAAAAGAAAAACTCTTTCGTGAAATTAAGGGCTTACAATTAATAGTTGATGATTATAAATTAATATTCCAATTCAATGTTATGTCTATGTTTGATAAAGATGTTGACATAATTCTTGGTTTAACCTAGCTAGAAACGTTAGGTACCTTCATCTTAAACATGAAGAATAAATTTTTGGCATTCTCCCATAGGAAGAAGAAGATAATATAGCATGATGTTATAGTGAGATCATTCTCAATGTCACACCCATCAAAAGACTTGAAGGATGTTTCAAAAGTGATCCTTCAAGACAACCAAAAGTAAATGCAAAAGTTGCAAGATCACCTAAAAAAATTTGACAAGGTTTCCATTGATAAAGATAAAATCAAAAACTACTTGCACAAATCAAGAAGTCAGAGGATAAAATGAAGTGCAATCAAATTTTAGAATAGGAGAATCAAGATCTTGAGAATAAATTATCAGAGAAGGATGAAAAAATATCTTCCCGAAAGAAGCTTAGTAAAAAATTGCTTAAACAAATAAAAAGATTAAAGGATGAGAATCCTAAGAGTTAAAAACCTAAAAATAAATTTGAAAAGTCATAACATGATGAAGAACTTTTCAATGTAAGCAACCATAATCAAAGTTTACTTGCGCAAATCAATAAGTTGAAGGATGAAAATAAAACACAATCAAAGTTAGGCAAGTGTGTCCACAAAGAACCACTAGTCAACAAAGAAACAATGACTAATCCAATTGAAGTAGGGATATCATCAAATATTGAAGTACAAACATTGGAAAATCTAGATATATCTACCAATAAAAATGTAATCATCAACAAAGAGACACAAGTATCTAAGGAAGACATACTAACAAATGTGAAACAAGAAGACATTGCAAAAATGGTAAGAAAAGACCATGTTACAAGGAAGCTTTATCATCATCCAAATCACAACAGTCATTGTAACCAAAGAAAAAATTAATATGAGAAGTGTTATAGCGCAAGTTGTGGGTTGGACAAAGCCCAACCCAACCACAAAGCAAGTGCTACAACTTGGGAATCCTACACCAAATGTCACCTTGATGTAGGTCCCGCACTTCAAGGGTGACTAGGTCACTCTAGGGAGGCAATCCCGGTGACCCTAGGGGGGATTGAGATGGAGATGGAGAGAAATGGAAGTAAATCCCCTAGAGGTCAAGTCTAAGTGAAATGAATAGTAGAAATATAAGCCTTGTAATTCAAGTGATTTTTTCCCCACAGGTATAGTACTTCTTCAAATGATTGTACATGCCCGAGACACAAGAAAATCCAACTTGCAATGATATATGTTAGTATGGATCATAAATTTAAGCTTGTTGTCCCTAATTTGCAGCAGTATATGACAGTTTATATCAGCAAATAAAGCATCTAAATCAGCATACAAAGCTATAAACTAGTTAAGTAAATCAACATCAAGATTACTAATGAATATAGGATGAAAAGTGGCACTTAAGAGGAAAGAGAAGATGGTTGTTGTAAACATGTATTTTCTGCAGAAAATTGCAGCCTTATGGTTGTAGCATTCAATGGCATGCAGCAGAAAAATCAGCCATGGAAAAGTGCCAATAACTATCCCAAAAGATGCACCCTATTTAGTGGAGTAAGTGAGAAAAATTTAAGAGCTAGTCTAGGGTTAGTTTAAGAGTTATGGTTAGTAGTTTATCTAGGTTAGATCAGCCCTAATGGTTGTAGGTTAGGGTTTGTAACAGAAAGAAAAGTAATGGGAGAGAGGGGACACCCTAATAGGGGAAGACTCCTCTCAATGATTCAAACCAACTTCAAGCAAGAAACCTTTCAAAAGATCAAAATTTGTGTTTCCAAGGAAATGATTTTATATCTCCAATGAAAAAAATATATGACTAGTGCCTTTACTATTGGGTTAATGGAGTCAAATGAAGTAAGATCTAGAGAAACTACCTCCTTGGGGGTGTAATCCCTTTTACTTCCCAAGGCAAGTTTCTCTAGCTAGGGTTTAAGCTAAGAGGGTGTATGCCCTTATACTTCTCTTAGAAAACCCTTGTATAATCAATGAGATGAAGCATAAACTGATGAAGACTATGGTGAGGGTGTATGCCCTTATACTTCCCACATATATCCTAGCAAAACAATCCTTGACTTGAAAAAAATGGTAGCATAATAGTAAAAGACCATACCATGATCAAGAGAGATGCTAAGATAATCCACCATAAGAGCACAAGACAAGCCTTCCAAGCATAGAGCTAGACTTACACCAACCATTCATCAATAGATAGCCATAAACAAGTGCTAAAAGAGACAATCTTTCCAAATATAGTGAAAATTTCAGACCCAAGTCCTCTCACAATGAGGGAGAGTTATGTTAAAATGAGATCTTATGATCTCTTATTTATACAAATGTCACCAAGGTGACTTGTCCACAAATTAAGGTGTAAAACACATGATTATGGGTCAATATCCCTAATCTTTCCCCCTTTTACAAATTAATTCATTTAAAATTCACTTTTGTACATAAGAAAACCTTAATTGTAGAAGGACACCTCCCCTTTAGGGGATGTTTTTCCACTTTAAGGAAGTCATTGGTGTTGGAGAAGCATGGGTAGGCCCACAAAGGCCACATGTCAAGCATCTAAGAACTCTCATTGTGGTGAATACCCTCTTCTCCTAAAAAATTCCATGTGTCAAATGAGTGGCCTAGCCCCTCAAGCATGACGTCGAGTTACACAATAGGAGGTTTTTCCCCTCTTGGAAAAATGTTTTGGCAAGTGAAGGTTGGGCTTTGTCGTCCAAGTCATCATTAAGGCCTTCCAAGACTGATATTTCTCATCCGGCATGTGGGCCCCTAGCATCCAACCTGTGGGCTTGTAGCACCATGGAATCCCAAGCTATTCTTGTTCTCCCAAAACTGTCCACTAACTAGGTCCTGCAAAGACAAATGAGCATGCCCTCCAAGGATATCAAGTCATAACATCATGATAATTGACTCCAATCAATAAATAAGCCACCTAAGAATCTGCATCAAATATCACTATATCAAACAATTAACTGCTCAAAGACACTATGTGACTTGTCAAGCTTGAATATGAGAGGGTTGACGAGGTGTCCTATTGGGTAGATCTTGCCCTAGGTCAAGGAGAGTTTCTAAGAGATCCCTCTCCAAGACATGTAAAGTAGATGAAGTGGTTGGGGTCAAGACTCAATAGGCATATAGATCATGACATATAAGGGGTTATAGTGTCTCATTCATGGGTGCCTTTGTAGAGGGTGTGCGGTATCTTCGTCCGCAATGCACTTTTTCCAAGCCCATCAATTGCCTTTATCTTTCTTTCTTTGTATTTTCTTTCAATATAGCATAAGGAGATATTGAAGGTCATTGCCCCTACGTGGTGACCAAATGATGGCAATGTCACCCATAAACACCTAGTGTAAATGAGAAGGTTGGATCGTGATGAGGCCCCCTTTCTCTCATCCATGCAACTGAGAGCCATTTGCCTGGTTTGGTGACCATATGATCGCAATGTCATACCACTATATATTTGTGGACGTGATAGGTCGGCTCGTGATGAGACCTCTTATCCTTCATTTAACCTTTTTTAAGCATTCTTTATTATATTGTGGGTCCCCTTTACTCAAAGATAAGTGTTCATTTCTTTCTTGGTGGATCCCTGGGTGAAGCATCTAGAAGGCTTATACAAGGCTTTTATATTTTACCCAACATCAACCCCTTCTTCCCATAGAATGAGGGACAACCCCTTCTTGGGTCAATACACCCTAAATTCCCAAGAGATAAGGAAATGGAGTGGAACAATGATGGAAAGTTGTAAGTATGGTCGGGAACAGTATGATGGCTCATTAAAGGAGTTCCCAGTAGCAAACCCATCCCCAAGGAAAACCACTTACTAGGGAACAATGTCAACCACCAAGGTGAAGTAGGGAGAAATGCATAATGTCCAAGCATATATCATGAAATATAGAGAAATCTAAGATACAACATACTCAATTGGCTTAAATATTGAAATGATGCTCACCATAATATTGACTTGTACCTCATGGAACAAGGCACACTACCTTCTGGAAGCCAGCTGGTATGGTTGGTGCCATCTACAAATCTATGACCATATGTGGTGGTGAGTGGGTTTTCCATCTATGAAAAGGGTATTGTTGTTCATGTAGTCTCTCGACACTCCATATCTGCAACCTGAGGGCCTCGAGACATAATCTCCTTAGTTAACCACAAAATGGGGATAACATCTAGATCCTACTTGGGGACATGTGCTCGTCGTAGAGTGCATGATAACTACAACATTTCCTGGTAGACCTATGCCTACAAGGAAACATCAAATTGTCAAGTGAAAGATGGTCCACTCATCGTTTTTCTCATATGATTATAATCAAAACCAACTAAACTAGAAAGATAAAATTTTGACGTTTTTTCAAAATTTTCTAAACTAAACATGAAATCAATATGCAAGTAGAGAAAAATGAAAATCAAATGCATCTAAACTAATATGAGGAATCAAGATGAAAATGTAGGGAAAAAAATATGACTTACGTGGGGCCTTAGGGCCCTGAAGATCACATGTTGGATGATGTCAGGTGAAGTCATACAACCAGTGCAACCATTTGATCATCTCATCAAAGTATCTCCCCCTGTGCTTAATCATATAATAAAACAAAGATAAGTCAAGCACGTAATAATCATGAGTATGAATACACATATAATCGATCATGAAATAAAACTCATGAAGATGGGCGGGAGGGAGGAAATCTTGCTAGAAAGAGAAACCATCAGCCCGATCATCATGCCTAAAAGTGTAGCCACAAGACTGATCAATCCATGTCTGAAGGGGGCTACTATACATAGACAACGACTCATCTTCATATTCACTTAGAATATCATTGCTCCCTGAAGGTTGAGAAAGGACAAGAGATCCAAAGAAAACCCTATGATTTCCCAAACAAGAGGAAACTGGGTAAGGCACAACCTTAGAGAAAAACTCCTATGTCGGACTTAGGAAATGTCTCTTCTTTGTCTACAAATCCCTGCCCAAAGTCTCAACATGAAAGTACTTTTTTTTGGTAGTGTGGACCTCAGATTGCTTTGGGTGGGCCATGACTTGTTCTTTGTGGATTTGTGCACAAGAGCAGATGAATGTAAGAAGATTGAAGACTAATAAAGAAGAAGAAGGAGTTGGTGGATGTAGCCCCACATTGGGGTGAACCACGTACATCCTGTGTCTTGATGTTCTTTGTGCGATGTTGTTTATGTGTTTATCTGCTTAGTGTTGTTGTTATAATGTATGATGAATGCATCTGATGTCATTTCTTAGTGCTTGATGATATTAAATATGAATGAATTCTATATCCAAGCTAATGCTATGTGCTAAGTGAATGGAAGTACTTGATCTTTATGGTTAATGCGTTGATCTGTAATAAGGGTTTAATCTGCGATGTGAATGAGATTCAAGAAACTAATGCATATTGTTGTTTAAGTGATCTGTTAAGTATTGTAATCACATATCTATGTCCTAGCCTAGTTGTAGACACCTGAGTCCTGTAACCCCCCTGCCTCTACCTTGGGCGAGACTCCATCTGCTTCATAGGTGTTGCTGAAAGGGCCGGTAGTTAGGGTTTTGTTGGTGCGTTGTTGAAGCGTTGAACCCTGGGTCTACCCTTGTGCCAACAAATGGTTCTGTTGCCGAGACTTGAAACTGTGACTACTGGGAATTGAAGACAACAGAAAGATATGTGCATAGATCTGTTGTTGTAGTGCACAATATTCTACTTGACTTGCGAAGCTCTGTGCTAAGAAAGAAACCAGATCTGAAGAAAAGAGGTAAGAACTTGAAGCTTTTTCTCTGGTAAAGGTAAGATAAGTAGAAATTTTTTCTTCAAAAGTATGAATCTAGGTATGTTTGATAGATTGTGTCCTAGCTTGAATGTTAGGGCATAGTTAGAAGAAAGAGTTGATCTAAATAAATTTGATAGAAATAGAGAAAAATATGGGATTCCTATGCATAGAAAGAATTTTTGGACTAATAATTGGATGTAGGAACCTAGAAAGAATTTTTGCAGATTGCAGATCTAGAATTGTGATCTCGGTGCACAGTACAGGAAAGGCTAGGGATCATTTAAAAGAAAGATAGGAATAACATTGCGTTATAATTGTAGAAGATCGGGACATCTTGCTAAGGAATTCCCTGGTACAGGTCCTATTTGTTTTTGTTGTAAAGTTATTGGTCATGAGGTTGAGGATTTCCCAAGGATGATTTCTAAAGTTGAAAAGATGAACATGAGACAAGACAACTATAAAGAAGGTCAAGAAACTAAGGATATGTTAGAAAGTCATAAAGAGAAAGAAATAGAGAAAGCTCAGACTATGTTAGTACAATTAAAAGAAGCAATAGATGGCCACAAGGATGTTAGTTTGTCAGAGATCTTGAAAGAAAAACATCGCATAGTCACAAGAATAGAAGACTTCGACATAGACTATGTATTGGATGAAGAAACACATGTGAACATTATGCCAAAAAGCACTTGGGAAATTTTGGGGAAGCTTGCTATGATACCTTCATTAGGAAGGATAGGCTTGTTTAAAGGAAAGATGATAACCCTATGTGGAAGGGTTACTAACATACCTATGATTGCTCATGAAACATCGACTGAAGAAGAGTTTGAAGTCATTAACTTTATTGAGAACAACGCCCCTTTTCCACTTTTGTTAGGAAAGACTTGGATTGAGAAGCACTAGATCAAAAGGAAAGCAGAGGAGGAAGACACATAATAGAAAAAGAAAGAACTAAGGGACCTCATAACCAGAAAAATAGAGCGACTAATAGAAGAAAAAGAGGATAAGTTGAAGCAACAGAGGAAAAGAGAATTAGTTGTCAAACTTGAAAGAATGCAAGAAGGTTTGAAGGACCTATCTATGCAAGAAGAAAGTATGTCCATCGAGGACCTAGTACGCAAAGAGGTATTACCTTTTAACCCTTTGAAATAACATCAACAACGTGAAGTCACTATGCTATGAAAAGATAATAATAATTATTGAAAGAGGA
Organism: Picea engelmannii; assembly: GCA_009831015.1. Classification (NCBI taxonomy): domain Eukaryota; kingdom Viridiplantae; phylum Streptophyta; class Pinopsida; order Pinales; family Pinaceae; genus Picea; species Picea engelmannii. The sequence goes on along the minus strand of ML796024.1, from coordinate 388,468 downwards.
ATCCAAAGACTCACATCACATGACAGAAGGCAAGGAAACTCAGTAAAAAGAAAGCCAAGATAGAAAAACTACAGGAGGCTCCAGAAAAGACTTCGTAGGAGGCATATTTGCAGAAGTTGAACTTCGTTGGAATAACAGAACCACGCAGAATGGGACTTCACCATGACAAAGCTATATGACCGTTGGAGGCACCCCGACTATTAGAATAATGCTCTGGAAGGCTAGAAACACAATTATTGATGGAAAGACCATCGTTGGACCATTGGGACCGTGCCATAACAGACCAATTCACATTGATTGATGCATTCCTGCCCGTTGGAGGAATCTGTTACAACGCTTGCTTATTTAACCTGTCAAATGTTGTGTCGGGACCACTTTTTTCCACCTATGACTATCTGAGCTAACAGAGAATCGATTGCATATCGTGCTGTGATTTCCAGACCTCACAATTTGTTAGATTACCTCGCTAGTCCATTCACCTACCCAATCTATTTGATTACAAGTGTGAATGTTGGGCGAACATAGCGCATTAGAGAAGTCTGTGGAGGAGATTCTCGTGGATCTCATGGCTAAGAGAGTTATATCTGTAGGAATACAGGCATCCTCGACTAGAGGATTGCAAGCATCCCCCTTGACTGGATGTCGTTCCAGCCGTACTATTGAGAAGCGAAGTAAGCACCGCGATGAGAATAGCTAATGTGAAGCAGATCCCGTTGGTCTTGCCAGATTATATACTACCTTTGGCTGGCGCGGTTAACCATGATAGTATCTCACATGAATTTGAGTACACATTGATCATTGTGTACATCTCGAAGGGGATACATGTAGTTGGACCCCAGCTAGGACACATCATAGTTCTAAAGAACAACGAATTTAACCTCAGAGACAGGAAGAACTATGTGATGCTTGCGCCACATAGGTATTTAATGAAGATGAATAGGAAGAATCCGCGCATAGTCTCCTAGTCATGGATTAAGGATCTCGTGTAATCAATGATACTGAACATGATGAAGATCCCTCACTTTGGACGACATCAGGAGGTTAACGCCTGCGTTAAACTCCTCCTGTCATGCTAACACGGGGGATATCTATGGCTCGATAGGTGTGTCACTATGGATCCAACACTAATCCACCTCATCACAGGATTGAGCATGCAGGGACCGGACCCTCAACAATTCTACCCAGGGAAGACTTCAAATCGCCCCCTAGCACAGCGCATAAAGGAGGATTATGGCGATGTAGAGAAGGGAAAGTGAGGCTATAAGGTAGCCTCCATCCAGGATGGCGCAGTGCACCTAGCTTGTTAGCTTATAGATGGCAAGCTCGTCAAAAATAACTATCCCACGCAGGTCACTGGATTCGTAGTATACCTCACAGGAAAGTGCGTGGAGGGGATGCAAATGAACTGGGTGAGTTACCTCATCAACAAACTGGAGAAGGATTGTCGTGAAGCGCAGGATCAGGGCTATGAATTCCATTTCAATTGGTTACTGGTATTAATCACATTCGTCGCCTAGTAGATACCGGAAGGAGCGACATTTCCAGAAGTTGAGCCATCAGAGCCATTGGCCACGAGGTTCACCACCTTGTGGTATACAAATGATATGTCAAAGCAGTGGCAGTTGAACATTGTCTTCCATGCCAAATACCAGCAGCTAAAGCATGCTATTGAGTCATTCCCACGCATGATCCCGAACACATTGCATCAGTACAGACCGCTAGCAAAGTTCCACGTAGATCGACACTTTATGTACATCATCGCACACAGGAATGAGAGTAAGGAGGAATTGCATTCCTATTATAAGTTGATTGGCGAAGATATGGAGGAGATCACCAAAGAATGGCCAGCAAAGTTCCTTGTACCAGTTGCGGATGCAAAAATCTCCGACCTCGACATCATTGGAGGTCCCTTGGTCACCCGGGTCAAACATGATGGACAGACTAGCGCGAAGAAAAAGAAGAAAAAGGAGGAAGTGCAGAACATAGAAATTGATGACAAGGACAACACCTCAGAGGAAAGTAGGCCTGAATCACCCGCAAGAGGAGGAGGAGATGAAGTGAACTAAGAAGAAGGACTGAAGAAGGAGAAAAGAAAGACAGAGGCAAAGTTACACCGCCAAAGGATCCCCCTACCGAGGCCAAAACATTGAAGAAGCGGAAGGTTTCTCTACAGAAACCCTCATCAAGAAAGAAGACGTGCATCAGTAAGCCCAAGATGAATTCCATGCTCACTGAGGACGACGTCGATCTAGTCATCGCAACTATGGAGGATGATTTAGAGGACATCTTGCAGCACTATGGAGCAAAGCAGGATACGTTGTATGAAAGAATGGAGAAGGAGCTGAAGGAGATACAACAAGCCATCCATTCAAGCCGCACAGTACCTACTGGGCCTTCTTCGTCGAAAATTACAGAATTGGGGGATGAGCCCACCCAATTACAAAGATTAGCATAGTAATAGAGGCTTGAATTCAATGAGCCTAAGGAGAAAAGGAACATACTATAGAAGCCTTGAAGAAAGAAAAGGAGGAGGTCTTAGAGCAACTTCGAGTTGTGCATAAGGAGAAAGATGAAATCTAGGCGATGTTCAAGGAGGACAATGAAAAGGTATAGAAAGAAAAAGACCAATTGCTCACAGAGCAGACTATGATCAAAGAGGTAGTGACTAAATAACTTCACTCTGTACCGGGCTTCGCACAGGAAGAGGAAGAGTCAGTTGAGATTCAAGTGGGGAAGCTCACTGAGGCCATTCAACAGCTTCAAGCGAGAGTAACAGAGTTAGAACTCCAAGCAGTGTTGATCGCTTCGCAAGAAGTGTGAGATCAGAGGGAGGAAGTCACCAAGAGCGTAGTTGGAAGGATCAGGGAACTCACATCAGAATGTAAGCAATTAAGTAATTGTAATGCGCAGACCTATGAACACCTCGCAGAATATCCGGAGTTGAGGAAACTGGAAGCACATCTCCAGGAGGTGCAACAACATGCATCCACCGTGCAAGGGAAGATGAAGTCACTCACTGCAGTTGAGAAAATGAAGAGATGACAGGAGTAGTGCGCAGTCCAACAACAAATTACTGTCATCCAGAGCAAATTCATGGAGGTTACACAGAGATTATAGTTGGTGCAGGACGAAGCCTGCACGATTTTTGAAGAGATTGAAGGACAAGGTTCGCAGCTAAACCAAGTGGTTGTGATAGTGGAAAAACACCTAGAAGAGCCTGTTACAAAGAAAGTGATTCAAGAGTTCGCCGAGTAGGAGGCTCTGGCAAAGCAACAAGTCGAGGTAGATCGAGGCCTTTAAAGGAGCGTTGCCCAGATCTGAGTGACTCGGGATGAGTCACATGTGAGTGTTGGGGGCCTATTGGCCCTTGACCAAGTTTTGAGGAATCATTGGCCATGTTTGACCACTTCTGGGACTTCGACAGGCTGGTCAAAGATGGAGCACCCATGCGGAGATGAGATCATGGGATCTCGCTTGTTTTGCGGGCTTGTGGACAGAGAAAAGGGTTTTAGGGTTTATGTAATGGGTTAAGGGATGTCATCCCATGGGTTTATCAATGATTATGCCTTTTTGTAAATGTATAAATAAGTAGTTGAGCGATGTAATAAGAAGAGTGGTTGGCTATGTGCACCATATGTTGTAAGTAGAAGCTTAGTGCAAGTGATGTAATAAGCATAATTGTTGGCTATGTGCACCATATGTTGTAAGTAGAAGCTTAGTGAAATAAATGTAATAGATTTGGTTGATTGGATATGTGCATGATATGTTATTAAGGCTCTATGCTAGTAAGGAGTTGACTATGTGCCTTGACCTCATTTTGGGAAGGAGGATCTGGTGCATAGTGCGCAGATCTCCTGTCCACTGTGGAGTTTGGCTCTGTGGATTTGTGCACAGGAGTATATGAATGTAAGAAGATTGAAGACTAATAAAGAAGAAGAAGAAGTTGGTGGATGTAGCCCCACACTGGGGTGAACCACGTGCATCCTGTGTCTTGATGTGCTTTTTGCGATGTTGTTTATGTCTTTATCTGCTTAGTGTTGTTGTTATAATGTATGATGAATGCATCTGATGTCATTTCTTAGTGCTTGATGATATTAAATATGAATGAATGTTATATCCAAGATGATGTTATGTGTTAAGTGAATGGAAGTGCTTGATCTTTATGGTCACTGCGTTGATCTGCAATAAGGGTTTAATCTGCGATGTGAATGAGATTCAAGAAACTAATTCATATTGTTGTTTAAGTGCTCTGTTAAGTATTGTAATCACAGATCTGTGTCCCAGCCTAGTTGTAGACACCCGAGTCCTGCAACCCCCCCTACCTCTACCTCAGGTGAGACTTCATCTGCTTCACAGGTGTTGCCGAAAGGGCCAATAGTTGGGGTTTTGTTGGTGCGTTGTTGAAGCATTGAACCCTGGGTATGCCCCTATGCCAACAAGACACACAAAATTTCATCAACACATCTTCATGTAGCACATTTAAGATCGATGCATAATTCATATAATTCACGACATGGGTGACTGTTAGAGATGGATCACCATCAATTTTGGGGAAACGTTCTCTCGATTCTGTTGGACAATGATTTGGATTGCCAAGGACATTCTGAACATCAAGAGAAGGGTACACATTATGGAATTCCCATGGTAAGTTCCATGAGGCCATGGTTCCATCACTTAGGGTAATACCTCAATGGAGTAGCCAGATGAGCTCAAGGCTCATCAAGGGATGAAAGGGATGAAAGGGGAAAAAGGGAAAGGTGGGTTCGTGGAAGGTGGAGTTTCCATATGAACTTCAAGGTGAGATCATCAAGGAAAAGGGAAAAAGAACGTCCCTTAGGTGGATTCGCCAGGAAAGATAAGGGAAGGGCTTTGGGATAACTTACCAAAGTGTCGTTAGGGTACGAAGAAGATTCAAAATATTCCTTGACAACGGTGCCAAAATGTTATAGTGCAAGTTGTAGGTTGGGAAAATCCCGACCCAACCACAAAGCAAGTGCTACAACTTGGGAATCCTACACCAAATTTCACCTCGATGCAGGTCACACACTTCAAGGGTGACTATGTTACTCTAGGGAGGCGATCCCGGTGACCCTAGGGGGATTGATATGGAGATGGAGAGAAATGGAAGTGAAGCCCCTAGAGGTCAATTCTAAGTTAAATAAATAGTGGAAATATATTCCTTGTAAGTCAAGTGATTGTTGCCCCACATGTATAATACTTCTTCAGATGATTGTACCTGCCCGAGACACAAGAAACTCCAACTTGCAATAATATATGTTAGTGTGGATCAACAAGTTAATCTTGTTGTCCCTAATTTCCAGTAGTAGATGACAATTTATATCAACAAATAAAGCATTTAAATCAACATGCAAAGATATAAACTAGTGAAGTAAATCAACATGCAAGATTAGTAATAAATATAGGTTGAAAAACGAGACTTAAGAGGAAAGAGAAGATGGTTGTTGTAAACATGTATTTTCTGTAGAAAATTGCAGCATTATGGATGTAGCATTCAATGGCATGCAATAGAAAAATCATCCATGAAAAAGTGCCAAGAACTATCCCAAAATATACGCCCTAATTAGTGGAGTAAGTGAGCAAAATTTAGGAGCTACTCTAGGGTTAGTTTAGGAGTTATGGTTAGTAGTTTGTCTAGGTTAGAGCATCCCTAATGGTTGTAGGTTAGGGTTTGTAACAGAAAGCAAAGTAATGGGAGAGAGGGGATGCCCTGATAGGGGAATACTCCTCTCAATGAGGCAAACCAACTTCAAGGAAGAAACCTTTCAAAAGATCAAAATTTGTGTATCCCAAGGCAATGACTTTATATCTCCAATGCAAAAAATATATGACTAGTGCCTTTAATATTGGGTTAATGGAGTCAAATGAAGTAAGAGCTAGAGAATCTACCTCTTTGGGGGTGTAATCCCTTTTACTTCCCAAGGCAAGTTTCTCTAGCTAGGGTTTAAGCTAAGAGGGTGTATGCCCTTATACTTCTCTTAGCAAACCCTTGTATAATCAATGAGATGAAGCATAAAATGATGAAGATGATGGTGGGGGTGTATGCCCTTATACTTCCCACCTAGCTTCTATCACAACAATCCTTGACTTGAAAACAATGATAGCATAATATTAAAAGACCATACCAAGATCAAGAGAGATGCTAAGATAATCCACCATAAGAGCACAAGAGAAGCCTTCCAAGGCTAGTGCTAGACTTCCACCAAACATTCATCAATAGATAGCCATAAACAAGTGTTAAACGAGACAATCTTCCCAAATATAGTGAAAATTTCAGACCCAAGTCCTCTCACAATGAGAGAGATTTATGTTAAAATGAGATCTTATGATCTCTTATTTATACAAATTTCACCAAGGTGACTTGCCCACAAATTATGGGGTAAAACACAAGATTAGGGGTCAACAACCCTGATCTTACCCCCTTTTACAAAGTAATTCATTTAAAATTCAATTTTGCACATAAGAAAACCCTAATTTTAGAAGGATGTTGTTGGCACAGGGGCAAACCCAGGGTTCAACGCACCAACAAAACCCTAACTACCGGCCCTTTCGACAACATCTGCGAAGCATATGCAGTCTCACCCGAGGTAGAGGCAAGGGGTTGCAGGAATCAAGTGTCTACAACATAGCTGGGACACAAATCTGTGATCACAATACTTAACATAGCACATAGTAATTAACATTCATTAGTCTTTAAAACTTATTCACTTGGCAGGTTAAACCCTTATTACAGATCAACGTAGTAACAACCAAGATCAAGCACCTCTAACCATTCAACACATAGCATCAAAGAATATATAGTCATTCATTCATGTATAAAGCACTAAGCATCAATGGATCTACCTATTACACCAAGATTATTACACTAAGCAATTAAATAAATAAACAACATTAACATCATAGTACAAAGCACATCGACACAGGATATACGTGGTTCACCCTAGTGTGGGGCTACATCCACCAATCTTCTTCTCTTCTTATTAGTCTCTTCCAATCTTCTTACATGCACCAAGCCATAACGCCAACTCTGCATAGGACAGGAGATATGTGCGCACCTCGCCAAATCCTCCTTCCCCAAGTTGTATCAAAGCACAAAGAATTACACATTCCATCTGCACCAAGAACTTACAAAATGCTTTCACTTAGCTTTGCAAGCGTTAAGATATCTTCTTTCACATAGCTAATATTAGCACTAAGCCATTGACCCTTTCTCACATCGTCTAGCTACTTATTTATACATTACAAAAGAGGCCTAAGCATGGGTAAACCCATGCGTCGACATCCCATACCCGTTACATAAACGCTAAAACCCAAAAAGCCCGCAAAAAGGGCGAGCTCCCACGATCTCCACTTCACCTGGGCACTCTGCTTCAACTAGCCTGTCGAAGTCCCAAAAATGGTCAAACGCGACCAATGTTTCCAAAAAACTTGGTTGAGGGCCAATAGGCCCCCAACACTCACCTATGACTCGTCCCGAGTCACTCTGATTTGGGCAATACTACTTTGAAGGCCTCGAGCTTAGATCGAGCTGCCTTGACTTGTTGCTTTGCTAGAGCCTCCTGCTCGGCGAACTCCTAAATGACTTGCTCAGTGACAAGCCCTTCCAGGCATTGTTCCACTATTGCGACCACCTGTTCCAGCTATGATCCTTGTCCCTCGATCTCTTCAAAGAGGGTGCAGGCTTCATCCTGCACCGGCTGGAGTTATTGTGTCACCTTCATCACTGTGCTTTAGATGGCAGTGACCTGCTACTGAATTGCACGTTGCTCCTGTGCCCTCTTCATGTTATCCACTATTGTAAGCAACTTCAACTACGCTTGCACTGTAGATGCCTGTTGCTTCACCTCCTGGAGTTGTGCCTCCAATGACCTCAGTTTCAGGTCTTCTGTAAGGTGCTCATAGGTCTTCGCACTTCAGTTACTTAGTTGCTTGCATTCTGAATCCACTGCCTTGATTATTTCGACTACGTTCCTAGCATTTTCTTCCCTTTGATCCCTCACTTTCTGTGGAGTGCTTGGAACTGCTTGCAGTTCTAACACAACTACTCTTGCTTGAAGCTAGTGAATCGTCTTAATGAGATTCCCCACTTGGCTCTCAGTTGTCTCTTCTTCCATCTAGGCCAAGCCCGACACAAAGAAAATTTCTCTAGCCACTGTCTCCTTGACCGTAGTCTACTCCACGAGTAGCTGGTCTTTTTCTCTCTGAATCTGCTCTCTATCCTCCTCAAACTTTGATCTCATGTCATTTTTTTCTTGCTGCACAACCTGAAGTTTCTCTAGGGATTCCTCCTTTGCTTGCTTCAAGGAGTTTGTGGCATGTTCTTTTTCTTCCTGTACTCGATGAAGGAGAGCCTCTGTAGCATATTCTATCCTTCGCAGTTGGGTGGGCTCATCCCCCAATTCTACAGCTTTTGATGATGACAGCGCAGTAGACACTGCGTGGCTCGAATAGAGAGCTTGTTGTTACCCCTTCATCTCTACCTCGATTCCGTCATACATTGTCTCCTGCAAGATATCCTCTGAAGCATCTGCTACAACTACAATGATGAGTTCAATATCATCCACTATGAGCACATTCTGCAACTGAGGCTTATTGGCTCGTGACTTCTTTCGTGTTGAGGGTTTTGTTAGAAAAACAGGACCGCAGAGCAATAAAATAAAACAAATGCAGAAACAAAACATAGAAGATACACAATACAAGAGAGACACAGATTTACGTGGTTCACCCAGTGTGGGCTACGTTCACCAGAGAAATTTCCAGGTCCTTTCTTTATTATTATCCAGCAAAATGAAGGGATACAACCTATAGAAAAACCCACTGTAACTTTCTCTTCTTTCTCTCACAGTCTCCTCTCTTAGAATACAATACTCAGCAACATACATAGTCGCAATACATTTCCCTCATAAAAGAGGGTTGCCTTCTAGGGAAAAAAACCCTAACATAATCTCTATCGTTAGATATGTGACCTTATAATGAACGGTCCAGATTTACAATGAAATTACAATATACTTTTACAAGGCAATTTTGTTTCGGGGGCTTCACCCCTGAACCCCCGCTGGGGGCCCGCTTGCCCCCAGGCCCCCCAGCCGAGGGGATAGCCCCCCCCGGACCCCGCAGAGGGGGTACCCCCCCTCTGCACTCCCTTGTGTGGAAGAGTGTAAATACTTTTGGGGTGTAAATACTTCATGGGGTATAAACACAACTGAAAGTAAAAGACCTCTAAATCAGGAAGATAATCAGGCTCCACAACCAACAATCTCCCACTTGGAGACTGATCTCAACAACTCCACCGTTGTTGTATATGCTAGACTATGAACCTTCTTGGACCTGGCAAATTTCTCATCTTCATCTTCATTCTTGAAGACCAACTGAAACTGAGCAGGAACTCAGTTTCTCCTTGGTTACTCCCTTTGTTAACATGTCTGCAAGATTCTAGCTAGTGTGTATCTTTTCCAGCTTCAATTGTCCATCTTCCAAGGTGGATCGTATGAAGTGGTACCTCAACTGTATATGCTTAGTCTTTGA